>PVIU01003501.1:0-144055 GCA_004026605.1 Ondatra zibethicus
GAGCTCACCAAGGCCAGCTGGACTGGGACTGAACGAGCATGTGATCGAAACAGACTCTCTGAATATGACTGACAATGGGGACTGACTGAGAAGCCAATGATAATGGCACTGGGATTTGATTCTACTGCATGTACTGGCTTTTTGGGATCCTAGTCAGTTTGGATTCACACCTTCCTAGGCCTGGATGGAGGCGAGAGGGTCTTGGGCTTCCCACAGGGCAGGGTAACCTGCCCTCTCTTAGGACTGGAAGGGAAAAGGGGAGGGGGAGTGGGGAAGCGGGAGGGAAATGGGAGGAGCAGAGGAGGTGGAAATTTTGAATGGTACTATTTATAATGCAATAATAAAAAATTAAATGTGGAAAAAAAAGAATCTTAAGAAAGATTGTAGGGGTGTGTGTGTGTGTGTAGAAGGCAATGGTTTATTTGAGTTTTCAGGCTGTCTTTGCTCAGTTTTGCAGTCTAGAGAAGAGACACTATGCAGGGGCAACCCCTTGTCCTGTTTGAGAAATGAAAAATCTATATTGCAGGGAATTCTATGATCACTTTATCTGTACTCAATTACTTTCCCTGTGAACTTTAGAATGTTGGAATAATAAAGAACTTGTAGGAATGAGTGTTTTTCATTGTAGAACTTTTAATATTGGTATCTGTAGTTTGCAGATGTTTGCCTTTTTAAAATAGCAAGGTATGTGTGTTTCTAAAAGTCTTTTCAATTAAGTTGTTTTTTCTGTTTCTCAAGTAAAAAAAAATTGAAGGTATTGTAAAATAAAAAAAAAAAGAAAGAAAAAGAAAAAAGAATCGGCTCTCCAAAGCTGGTGGAGAGGTCATCTCTCTGGTAGATGGGCCTCCTCCTTCCTGGGAGCAGAAGAAGCGGGTGGTAAGCAGGGGTGAGGGCAGGAGGCAGCAGCTGAGATGGACAGGAACAGCAGGAACACACAGCTGTGGGAGAAGAAGCTTGAGCAGCTGTGTGGGGGCATGCATGCCCACAAGGGGAGGACCCTGGCTAGAGATTCACACAACAAGTTGGCAGGGTGCACAACGTCTAGTGCCATTGTTATGTGTCATCTGTCCCCCAGACTGCCTACAAATTGATCTTTTGAGTGTAAAACATCTTTCAAACTGAACCATGTAAGTGTGCTATATTTGGATAAGCTGCCTTGCCTGACGGTGAGTCTTTGTTTTTCTGTTGTTCTTAACATTGACAAGAGCCCCGTGAGCTTCTGAGGGGGATGCTTCTCGTTGCTCCATCACGTCGAGACTGCTATGATTCAGACACCTACATTTTGTGTGTCTTTTCTATAAATGATAATCAAGTATATGTACGGTTTTTTCTGAAATAGCTTTATTCACTCAACTACTAGTCTTATAACTTTCCCCATATTAGTATATTAGATTATCTTAGCTAATTCCTTAACAGTGACAGAGCATTCTCTAGTAACAATGTCCCTTAACTGTTTGATGGGCTTTGAAATAACCATGGGTAGCTCTCTTGCTGGGTTCATCTGAACCACAATTCTCCTGAGCAATGCATATACTTTGCAGTTGGTTCTCATAGGAACTCATCAGAGTCCCTCATTTGCTCAATCTTTTAGATTTATTTTATTTTATATGTATGAGTGTTTCACCTACATGCATATATATATATATATATATGTATGATGCATGTGTATACACATATACATACGTACTATATGCATGCCCAATGTCCAAGGAGTTTAAAAGAGGATATCAAATGCCCTGGAACTGGAGTTATGGATGGTTGTGATCCACCATGTGGGTCCTGGGAACAGAACACATATTATCTTCCATAGCAACAAGTACTGTTAGCTGCTGAGTCACCTCTCCAGCCCCAGGAGACACATCTTAGTGGCCATCACACCCTGCCACAGCTTTGATGTTAAGACCAAAGGCTGATGTTACTTAGCAACTTTCATTCTCTCCAGTCTGGGATGCTCATTCCCTGACATCTAATGTTCTTTACTATTTCCTCATTTTGTGAATAGTCTCAAACCATGGATCCCCAAGAAGCTAGTCACCCCTACCAAGATACTCACATAAATCAGACCCCTGTTGTCCACACAGACAAGCAAGAGCCAAACTTAGCCATTGGTATTCTGAGTTCTAGTTTCAGACTATGTTTGAAGGTCCCCTTTGTGCTTGCCAGATGCAGAACCTTGAGCCAGTTACCTTGGCCTTTGCTGAACTAAGTTTCATTATCCATCAGATGAGCAAATCATGAGTTCCTATAAGATCAAACTGCAATGACTGTGGAGTGTCTGGAACAGTTATGGCTCACATGAGTCTGGCAGAAGGGCATATCTGTGCTCTGTCTCAGGACTCCAAGAGATGTGCAGAGGGAGCTCCTTCTCCCCACATAGCAGTCTGTATGTTAAAGGCCGGCATAGCACCTTGTTTCTTTCTTTTGTCCTTAACTCAGAATTCTTCCCCCAGACAAAGAAATTATTCTGAAATTGTTTTGGATCACCAGTGACTTAGTTTCTTGGAGCCAAGCAGACGATACTCTCTAATAAGTGATCTTAATGCTAAAGGGTCTTTATAGCAGACTGTGAAGTCCTACCCCAGCACTCAGGTAAGATCTTCTATTCAAAGCCAAGAGAACTCAAAAGATTTGCTCACAGGCAGTACTGGATGAAGATCAAAGGCAAAAAGGTGTAAGGCTGACCTATATATTTGGGACATTTGGTTGCTTTGATTGTATGTAAATATCCATGGATTTTGGTATTAAACTCCCAACTCTTCAAGAACCAAAAGAAGATCTATGTTTTTGGGGATTTTCTTTTTTTGTTTGTTTGTTTGTTTTGCTCTCTTTATCAGTCTGCTACAAACTGGGTGCTTCATAAAGAGCTGTGACAAAAGTTAAAATCGTTAGGTTAATGATAAGGTAACTGCCATTTCCCCATAGGGGTTTTGTTATTGTTTTGACTTGTTCTCAGTTCTCAAAGTTGCACAGAGACTATGGGATATAGTTTAAGCTGGAATGGTAATAAAGGAAGGTGAAATCAATCCTCATAAGAAGATAAAGGACGTAAAGAACTGGGTAGCCTGAAGAGCCCCATCTGCACAAACACAACCTTTCGGCACAGGCCTAGACCAGAGGTCAGTGGAGAGGCTGGCACCAAAGGAAAGAACCAGAAAAATGCAGAGAAGCTCACAGACAGCGCCCTTGACTTCCATTCCAGTCGCTCTCAAATCACAGGAAAGAAGAACAGAGAAAAAGACAAGACTAGAAGAGCAGTCAGCAGCGCTGTAACGCACTGCAAAGGAGAGGGAAAACATGTCAGAGTCCGGCAGAAATTCCTACTTGCTCTGCCCTCAGGTAGCAAGTGGCAGAGGAAAGCCTGCCCTTGCTGCAGGCCACGCTCTTCCTCCTATCCTGCCCACCCAGGAGAACTGCACAACTGCATAACAACTGTGTGGGGAGGCAGAAGACCCCCAGTCCACACCACCCTGAAAACCTTCACAAATGTCCCTTAAGAATCTTCCCTGTTCTTACTCTGAGACTCCACCTTACATCTGCCAGAATGGCTAAGATCAAAAACACCAGCGACAGCTCACGCTGGAGAGGATGTGAAACAAGGGGGCAACCCTCCATTGCTGGTGGGAGTGCCAACTTGTACAACCACTCTGGAAGTCAGCATGTTCCTCGGAAAACTGGGAATCAACCCACCAAAGGCCCAGCTATACCACTCTTGAGCACATACCCAAAGGATGCTCAATCATACCACAAAGACACTTGCTCAGCTATGTTCACAGCAGCTGTATTTAAGCAAAAGGCTTCCATGTGCAGAATTGCTGCTGACTCTGTCTTACAGAGAAGGAAGCTCAAGCTCTACAAGCTGCACCCCAAGGCCAGCTCCAGGCCACGTTGTTGAGCTTGTCTCCCCTTCTCCCTGCTGACCTCAGCCTAGCCCACCACACCGCACTGCCCAACAGTTCTTGGGCAGATGCCACTCTCCTAGTGTATACTTATCAAGCTTTGCCTGCCTAGACATGAAGCCATGTCTGCATCCAACTGACCAGTCTCCAGTCCCAGCATGCCCCACTAACTCCAGGCTTCATGGTTTCTCCTCTCCCGTTCTAAGGCCACAGCCCTCCTCCTGTGTCCTAGCATCCAGTCTAGTCTTCAGCAATGGCTCTTCCACTGACAGCAGATACACCTTGCTGTTCCCACTGTCTGTTTAAGCTTCACTCCGTCTACATCGTAGATACTGCCTCCCACAATGCAGTCCCCCTTTCACTTGTTTGAATTCTCTCCTAGTGTTTCTCACCAACTAAAAAGTTACTAAGGTGCTGCCTGTCTCTTGCTCCTCCTAACTGGTGAGCAGAGGCCAGGCATGTAGGGGTTTCTTTCCTTTTTTGCTACTGTGCCTCTAATGCTTAGGGCAGGGTCCAGTCTATCAGAAGAGTTCAGTAAATTTCTGTTGAATGAATGGGCCCAAACTGCAAATTTGAAGTCACACTGCCAGGGTGAGCATAAAAGTAGCCTTTTCATACATATTCTGCCAAAGTCAGCTTCCTGCCCTACCTCAGGCTTCTCTTTCTGCCTCTAAGTAGCAGACTTTCACATATATGAATGCAGTCATTGGCAACAGAGGTAACAGGATCATAGAAATCTATGGAATCCATCTGAAAAGTCATTCAGACTCAGGGAGGTTAGCTCAAGATCTTACTCTTTCCACTAATCCCAGTAGCTCTCGAAAACCTCAAAATAAACATCAAACACAAAGCACATTAAACACCTAGTACAGGGGGTATTGGGATTTCCTTTTACTCCAATATATGGATAGGAATTTCAAACAAAAAAGGAAGAAAAGGAATGAAGAAGAGAAAAGGAAGGGAGGAAGGAAGAAATGGCTAAGGAAGAGAAGCAGTCCTGAGTTTGAAGGGACATAGAGGAAGAAAAAGAAAGAACACCCCACAACCACCTTTTTCTTCACTGGTGTCCTGCCCAGAAGATATTCTAATTTTAGAATAAGATGCTCAGAGTGTGTGGATACACACACACACACACACACACACACACACACACACACACACACACACACACACACACACACACCCCACAGAGGTGGAGAGAGGGAGGGAGGAAGGGGGAGGAACAGCGGCTGTCCTTTTCTCTCAGCAGGCACTTCCCAGACCACTTGTTCTCGGCCTTTTGTTGTATTTGAAGCAGTCCTCTGGAGAGTTAAGCCACCTCATCGCAAACTCCTCCCTTCCTTCCTGGACTGGTTGGAAGGCCTTTCTTAGTGAGATGAAGAAATCAAGAAAGTGTTCTGCCTCACAGCCTATCCATCTTTATAATCATGATACTATGTGAAAGTCATATCATTAACACATCTCACTGACAAGTATGAGATGTGTGATTTTCTATGATTTTTGTGAACGAATTTTATTGGCTGGAATACCTGGAATTCGAAGGAGCAGATGCAGTTTCTGACCTTGATCGCTAGGTGGCCCTCAGAGTGCATGGCCTGGTTTTGGGGGTGGGGGAAACTCTCAGGCTCAGGGATAGATTTAGAAAGGCCGACATTAGTTTCTGAACAGCGGTTGCTATTGTCTGTATGCGAAAATGTATATGCAACAGTGTGTCTATAGAATAGTCACTTTAAAAAATTTATGGAATATATAATATATGGTATTGTAGTAGTAACACTGTAGTTATAATGCATATGTAATAGTATGTAAAATGTATATATAATACATAATATATATAACAGTAACTAATGAAGTTAGAAGAAATTTGTGGTGATTTGAATGAAATATCCCCCATAATGTCTCGGGCATTTGAACACTTGGTCCTCTGCGGGTGGCTGTTTCGAAGGATTAGGAGGTGCAGCCTTGCTGGAGAAAGGCTTTGGGGTTTCAAAAGATTCACACAATTCCAGGTTTGCTTTCCCTGTTTTCTGTTTGATGTCCAAGATGTGAGCCCTCAGTTGCTGCCTCAGCTGCCTGTGCTCTGATACCTGAGGTGTGCCATGATAGACTCCAAGCCTCTGGAAACGGAAGCCCAAAAGAAACCCTTCCTCCTACAAGTTGCCATATCACAGCAGAAGAAAGGTAACTAAGCTGAAATCTTAAGTTACCTGTTAGAATTCTTCAGTAAAAACTTCTTCAGTTCAAATTTGAAAGAAAATCAATCTATGCTCAAATGAGTGTTCTCATACTACCAAGTCCTTTTGTGGGGTGGGGGGAGTGTTTTTGAGACACGGTTTCTCTGTGTAGTCCTAGCTGTCCAGGAATTTGTGCTGTAGACAGGGCTGGCCTTGAACTCAGGGATCCACCTGCCTCTCCTTCTCAATTGCTGGGAGTACTTCTTTGACAAGACAAAACAATAAGAGTTTAAAACCAAAGGAGCCCTTATCTTTTAAAATAAGTGTGGCTTCTGCCGGCCTTCTTCCTGGCTCTCTGTAGAAGCAAATTCCCTAGAGATGTGGGTGTAGGCTGGCCACACATTCTAGCAGTGAAATGTACAAGCCTGGAACACATAGTTGGCAGTTTACTTTATTCCTCTCCCCGCCCGTGCTTGCTAAACTAAAAATCAACCTCAAACCACGACCAGTTTGCCGTTTTCTTTTCCCCTCCCAAGATCTAACCAGTAAACTCTTGACAATGACCAAGATCTCACCGTGTTCCTGGGGTTTGGCACTTGCCTCAGCCTGCCCTTATTAAATTTTTGGCATGCCTCAGTTCACTAAGACATGTGCACGCTCTTCCTTTTCCTCCCACCCATCTACCTGCCTGGGTGTTAATAACACCACACGGTAATTCCTCGGCGTGGCATTGCTGTCTTCTCAGGCAGCCATGCAAACAAGGCAGGGAAGGCAGGGTAGGCACGGAGGATTTCTCACGAGACACACAAACATGACCATGAGGAATCTGAACCACAGTCTCCTCCACATGACTGACTTGTACTCTTTCACACTCCACTGCCACAGAAAATGAATTGAAATATTAAAATGGTTGTGAATCAATAGTTTTTGTGTGTGTGTGCATGTGTTTTGGGTTTTTTTTTTTTTTTACTTTGCTCTGAAATCTGATAAGAATGGAGGCAAGAAGATATTTAGGTAAATACACACTCAGACGTAATGCATAACTCCAAGCTAATTCCCACAGCACCTACCCTTTCGTCTTCCATCAGCCTCCAAATCAGCTCATGCCCCTTGTGTGGCTTCTTCTATCCATTTTTTCAAGCCGAGATTCCTCTTCCATGTAACTCAAACTAGACAAACAACGCTGGCTCACGGATTCTCCACTCCTTTTTTGGCTCTAGGAAGAAACAGAATGCTTTAGAGAACTTTAATGCCACAGAGGTATAGAGGAAGCTTAAGGAGTATATAAATACAGAGAGAAACACAGTATATCCCAGAAGGGCCAACACAGTACTTGGTCCCCTAGTGCTTCTTAATGGAGGTGGATGGATGATGATTTATTTCTCTTGGCTGATCTTTAATTTTTTTGCTTTCTCTGGTCTCATCTTGAGAGTGGGGGTTCAGCCAAACCTCTATTTTGAGACTAATTTTAATCAGTGTCTTCCTTTCTTTCAGTAGACTTCACCATCAATTCCTCAAACCTATTTCACAAATAAACCTGGACATAAATACAAAGGGCCTGCATATCTAAGTCACATAGCGATTGCCGGACTTTCATCGCCGCGTGTCACCATGTTTGCTCTGCCTTATCTATGGCCAACATCATGGCCACCTTTCTTAGCTTTTTTTTTTTCTGTTGTAGTAACAAGATATCTAAGATTGGGTGGATTTATGGGGAAAAGAAGTTGGTTTAGGTTCTGAAGCTGGGGAAGTCACAAGGATGGAGTGACCATCTTACCAAGAGTCATCGGGTGAGGGTCTTTTGATTGCATCACAACATGGAAAGACACAACCAGGGTGACAGCTCGAGCTTCCTCCTTGTGGAAAGCCACTACAGGCTTCATAAGGGGACCCACTCTCATGATGGCATCTAATCCCAGTTGCCTCCCAAAAGCCTCACCTATAAGGATTGTTGCAAATGAATTTGGGGATTAAATTCCCCACACATGAAGCTTGAGTTGGGAGGGGGGACACATTCAAACCATAACATCACCATTCCTTTCATTTTGTACACGGGGAGGCTGAGGCAAGTGGTTTTCATAATCTCCAACATCTATTAAGGAAGAGTATTAAAGCCTCCCAGTAGATCTCAGAGGAACTTCAGACTGTCACTGTCTCAGAACAGATAGAACATTTGGGGCGAAGAGTCTGGCCACAGACTGCCTAGGTATATATTAATCAATTGGTGACTGCTGAGGTTATAAAACCTTAATGGAAGTACCTTGCATAGGATTAAACCTGTTTAGAAGGCACACGGACTTAGCAGGATAAACCATGGGAGTCACCCATTGCAGCAATTCAAGGGTAGAACATTTAACCATAGATCAAGAGGCCTTAAAAGTAAGGTGTTCTTCATGCAATGAATGAGCATGAATCACACACTTTGAGAACAAATCAACACACAGCCCTGCGAATAAACTTCACATCTCTAATGTAAACCAAAGATCTCAAATGCCAAAGAATACATTCCAGATGACTCAATTTTATGAAATTCAAAAATAGAAAATTCTATTTGATAGCACTTTACATTATGATACATGTTAGTTTGTATGCATAGGGGTGGGAGGAGGGAGGCCAAAATGAGGTGACCTGACATTTCATGAGTTAGGGGGCACTAGCCAAAGGGTCCTACAGAACTGAGTTCAACCCTGGTTCTACAGCTGTGCGACTTTAACAAGTGACTTCCACTGTCTGTGCCTTGGATTTTTCCATCTATAAAATGGACTAATAACACACTGCTCAAAGGGTTGGTGTGAGAAGAGACATAATATATGTAAAGTGCCCAGCAGCATGCGTAGGTGCTGTCATAAATGGTAACTATTATTATCCCCGCCCCTGTGCCTGATAGTAAACCAGGATCAGAGGGGAGATAGGTGAGCACACAGCTGAGAAGGGAAGGGAAGGACCAAACCAGGCTATGATCAAAGATGTGCAGAATCCACCCCAACGCTGCACAGCTAGAAGCTAGATTTCCCTCCCACAGCCCACACAATCTCCTAAATCTTGCTTCTGCAAGTGTGGGCTGGCCCCATGGAACTAGCAAAGTTGTTCTGGTCCCATCAACACTGGTCATTGTTAGGAGACCTGACACTGATCTGATACGTTTATTTGTACTAATGGTCTCAGAGTGGTTACTAGCAGCCTTATGGGCCACCCTTCTAGGGATCTAAGTTGCTTTTTAACCAGAGCTTTATAGTCATAGAAAGTCTTGACCTTGGCTGGGGGTAATTTCACCTTATCCCGGGTCAGAGAGGAACCTGTCAGGGAGAGAAGTCGGGGACAATATAAACAAAGCAGTGTGAAGTTCAAGGCTACAGCAAGCAAGAGTCCAGGGGAAGCCCCAGCTACAAAGACTGCAGCTCTCGTTCCTGACTGCTGGGTAAGGATGAAGCAGACACAGGGTTCTTTCTAACTAGGGAGGAGCAGTCCATGTGGGAGGCCCCCGATCAGAGGTCTAGGCCACTGGGGTGTCAGAGCGGAGGGAGAGTTCTCAGTTTTCACTTTGAATTGTTAAGTGGTGTCTTAGGACATCCACTCAGTGGGTGATGCTTAGCAACAAGAGCCAACAGCTGACACACGTGCAACAGGGGGAGGCATCCTGCACCGTCCTGCTAAAGGGGAAAAACTCGGCCCCAGAGACTCATGAAATTCTGGAAAAGGCCCTGCTTATCTATGCTGACATGTGCCTGGGGCCAGAAGTGGGACTGTTCAGAGAGACAGACGAGGAGCTATTTCTAAGTGGTAGGAACAGTTTGTGTGTGTGTTGAGGTGGCCATAATGAGGGCCTATGTGTTTGTCGGAGCCCATCGAACTGTACACGCAGAACGGGTGCAGTTTATGTCTGTGATGCCGTGAAAAAGTTAATTTGAAAAGTAAAAAAAAAAGGATGCTATCTTAGTCACAGAGGTTGTTGAGCTCCGGAGTAAGGCGAGGAGCCTATGGGAAGATGTCACAAGTCCCAGACTCCACTGTTCTTCTATCAAATTAGCAATTACTCAGAATGTAGCAGATAAGGAAGGACTTTCTCCCATTTGACTGTCACTCCTGATCTGTGAGATGGACATGATTTAAGGCAAGGAAACCAAGGGTACTTGCGCAAGTTTTCTAACTCAGAGACCTATTAGCCTCAGAAATGATGCTGCTTCAGCAAAACTAAAGCCAAGAGAGTGTAAATGTCTTGACGCGGTCGTACTGTCAGCTAAAGACAGAGTCCAAAATTGAAAATTCCTCTTGTCCAAACAAACATAAGAAAGAAATGTCGCATTGAGATCACCTTGAATGAAGGTAAAGGACTCAGGTCTCATATGCAAAGAGATTGGGGAGGAAAGGGTTTATTTCAGCTTACAGTTTATAGTCCATTGTGAAGGGATGTTGTCAGCCAGGAACATGGGGCAAGAATTGAAGCAGAGGCCATGCAGGAACATTTGTTTACTGGCTTGCATCCCAAGGTTTTCTTAATTTGCTTTCCTACACACCCAGGACCACCTGCCCAAAGATGGTACCACCCACTGTGGACTGGTCTCTCCCACATCAATCATTAATCAAAGCCACACCTCCACAGGCTTGCCCACAGGCCAATCTGATGGAGACAATTCTTCAACTACTTTTCCTGTTCCCAGATAACTACAGCTTGGGTCAAGCTGACAAAACAACAAAACAAAACAAAAACAAATAGCACATCAGGATAGAAAATTTACCCTAAAACAAAAGCAGGATTCCTTTCCAGAGCGCAACCCTCCACATTTGATGGCATGACACAGTTCCCTCATCCTCTGAAGTCCCAAGGGTCCTCTAACTTTAACAAAGTCCATGAACAGCACATGCATTACCTCACCAGGGCCTGGCTTATTTCCTAGCAGTGATTGTCCAGCGCTGCTCCATCCCCCCTTCTGTTGGCTTTGCACCCCACATCCATTCCTCCCTGCTGAAATCACAAGGCTCTGCCTGGAGAGAACAGGCATAAGCCTCCTCCTTCCCCAACGCTGAGCATCAGGAAAGAGATCCCTGGCGCAAGGTAGAGGGTGTCATCTGTCCCTCACCCCCTGCCCATGATTTAAAAGTGTGCTTATTTGTGGAGGAGTGGAGGGAGAGGCACAAGGAAAGTATAAAATGGCAGGGAGCTAGGGAGAGAATTCTGAGAGGAACCGCAAGAAATAGTTGGTAGTGGATAACTTGGGTCACTTTGCAGGGTGGGGGAAAGAACGTTCCATTCCACACTTAGTTTCCTTCTGTTGACCATGATTTTTCTAATGACTATTATAGATAGTTTATTTATTGATGTCAGTTAAGAATAGGGTAGGCCAAGAAATTAGGGACAGCATTTAACTAGCAATACTTATATTTTTGAAAGTGGGAAATAATGAGAAGCATTAATTCTAAAAGTCAAATAGGTATCTATAATCTACCCTCCGTACCATGACCAAAATATACAACAACTTAAATGACAGAAGAATTATGTGTGAGTCACGTTAATGGGATAAAGCCAGGAAGGAATGAAAAAGAGGTACCCAGGGAGAGGGGCATTCAGTGGCTGCATGGCTCACACTGTCAGCCCGTTCTCAACCTCTGTGAGGTTCAGTTCTGCTTTCCTTTTAGTTTGGCTCCCCCTGCCCCTATCCCTCTTCAGACAAGTAGTTTGTTCAGCATAAGGACTATGCTACTGTCCCCAAGTTTAAAGCACATACATAGCTAAGGCGGACAGACATCTATTAAGTAGGATGGGAGGCAGTCCCCCCCCTAAAAAAAAGGAGAGCCCAGAACTGCTACCATTAAGATAAGCATTAAGGTAAGCAGCAAGCTCCTTTCTTCTCCAAAACTATATTGGAATGCTCCAGTCCCCTCTGTGGGTGCATGGTAAGGTTCAAACTCCTCCGCGTGTTTACCAAGACCTTCCTGGCTCTGCTCTGCACCTGTCTTTCTGCCCTGGCTCCCAGGACAAGTGCTGTACCCCAGCAGTCAAACTGGTCCATGCGCCACTCCCTGAGCACACCTTGAGGCTCCCTGCCTGCAAGCCTTTCTCAATCTCTGCCACCTAACATCCTGGTCACGCCAGCTTCCCTCTGAAGACTCCTCCAAGACTTTGCTTTGCTAAGTATTGTACCAATTTGCATGGTCGTCATCTAAGCCGAAAAGAATGAAGGAGTGTTTCCTACTCCTAGCTTTCCCACGACAAGTCTAGAGTCTGCCGAAAAGAAAATAAATAAATAAATACAGAGATCTCTTTCAAGTCAAGCCGAATTAAAAGGATGGATCAAGACTTGGGTGGGTTTAGGATACACTTAAGACTGTCTAGTCAGTTCCTAGCAACTCCCACTAGGCGGCGCCCTCAGTCTCATTCCGACCAAGACGCCTCCAGGTCTTAAAGTTTATTACCTGTCTAACAAGTTTCCTTCCTGCCCTACTGTCCCTTTAAGAAGGTGAACCAGGTGAGGTCGAGGCCCCGCCCCCTTATGGCCCCGCCCCCACCCCCGCTTGGACCGCTTGGCTCGCCCTGTGCCTCGCGACCTGGCCCAGCCGTCGGGGCCGAGGTCCCAGGTCCCGGCCGGCGCCATGGAACGGCGCTGGCCCCTGGGGCTCGCGCTGCTGCTGCTGCTCTGCGCCCCGCTGTCCCCGGGGGCGCGCGCCGAGGAAGGTACAGACCCCCCCTCCCTCTCCCTTTCCTGGCTGGCGGGCAGCAGCCTGCAAGAGCCGGCATTCCTGAGGAGGCCCTCCTCTCCGCGCCCCACTCTTTCTCCCTGGCTTCTCCCCAGTAGCGAGGAGATCGATTGACTCGGCCAATCCCTGATCTTTAACCCCAGACTCCTGCCCATGGGATCAGTCACCTCTACCCTCTGCTAGCCAGCACTGTTTCGTGGGTGGAGAGGGAGCTCCTAACCACAGCCAGGAAGCTGCACTCCCACTGCAGCATCATGGGACCCTCCATGTGCCCACTGCTGAGTTTGCAGCATTCAGAAGTCCGAGGTGGAAAGCCTCTTTTTGCCAGCCTAACCAGACCTCAGATAGACCGCCGCTGTGGAAGGATTAGGACTTCGGGGGCTCCCAGGTGTAGGGTTCCAATCTTACACCTAAAGTTTTGCTAACCCTCTCTGACTGTGCCCCTCCCACTTCCCAAAATCGAAGCTGAGCCTAGAGCCCCTATACCCTCACCTACCAGAGCACCTACAATTGACAGCAGAAGAAAACTCCACCAGGAGCCCGCTGCCATGGTCTCGCTCAGGATTACAAAGGTTTATCTTTCCCCACATCCGCCCATGGCATCCCTCCCGGACCCGTCTGGTGCAGTGTCTAAGGTTGCTCTTCCAATGCTCGCTCGCTGTCCTGACTCTGGTTCAAGCACCAGCCCCCAACCCTTGCCCCACTCTTCCTTGCCCCCTTTACACTCTGAGAAATCCGCTGTAATCCTTGGAGCACTTCACTCCTCATTCCTGGACCCCTTTGCTTCCTCTGCCTCTGGGTCTCACACTATTAGAAGATGTGGCAGCCTCAGGCTGGGGAGGCCCGGAATACCCAATGTATGTAGTAGGGCACCTCCTCCCTCTTTGGTGACACCCTCGTTTTCTCCCCCATTCAGTCACTCTGATGGACACAAGCAAGGCACAAGGAGAGTTGGGCTGGCTTCTGGATCCCCCGGAGGATGGGGTAAGTGTCTGAAGGACCTGGGAAAGTTCAGGTCTGAAGGCCAGTGGGAAATGGGGTGGAGAGGTGGGTGGAGGAACAGAAAAGAGCAGGAAAAACTGGAAGTGTCTCCTCCGGTGGGGGAGGGGAAGCTGAGTCAGAGCCTCCTGAATGGCACTTGGGGGGGGGGTGTCAAACTTCACTCCCCTGGACTAACTGCACTGCCTCACCCTCCTAACATGGGGGGGGGGATGAGCTCACAGCCCCTAGTGAGGGCATGCCTACGCTAAGGGAGGCTGTCAGCTGGATGTGGACAGAGACACCTGGAAAGCATCCCCAGTCTCAGCTCCTGTCCGTTGCACCGGAGTTATGTGGATGGGTTTCAGAACATTAGGGAGCTCCATAAAAGTGTAAATGATGTATGGATTTTTTTTTCTTTTTCCTTTTTTTCCTGAAGAGGAGAGCCAAAACTTTCATCAAAGTCTTCAAAGGTCCTTTGGCTCCCTCAAACTTAAAAGCTGCGCCCCCTCCAAGGCCTCTGAACACTCGGCTTGTTCTCCATCCCTCCCAGACAGGCTCCAAAAACACCTCCAGCTCCAAGTCCCTTAGGTGTCCCTAAGTGAGCAGAGGTGGATTTTTAGTGTCATTATAAAGAATGTATTCAGGCCTGAAGTCCAGAGACATCTTGCTGCAACCCAGTAGAGCTGGTCTTAGAGCCACATGGCAATACCTCTGGGGGTGGAGACTGACTGACTGGTCCTGGATGTAGGCTCTGGATTTCCTCCCCTTACTCCAGCACCTAAGGCATGTGCTGCTGCTGTTTCTGGGATTAGGGATATTGCTTTCTTTCTCTCTTGGACTGGAGGTTCAAGACTCCCCTTTGAGCTCTTCCACAGAGTGACCTATAATTAGAGTTAATAGACTAAACCATAATGTATCCTGCAGGAGGGGCCCTTTGGAAAATCCTGGAGTAGGCCAACTCTAATAGGTGCATCGTCTCATAAACCAGCTAATCACCCACAAGGAAGGCAGCAGGACCATCTGTTGGCTCCCGCTGGCCCTTCCTTATGCTCCACCAGCCCCACCCAAATAACTCTTCCCTAATTGAGCCCCAGTGGAAGCAGGGCCCCTTCCATGGCCCAGTGCACAGGCAGCAGCTCTGCTCCCATCCTGCTCTTGTCTCCTCCCCTTTCTAAAACCGATTAAATGCATAGAACTGGACTCCCAGAATACACCCAAGTTACAATCAGCAGCTCCTGAGTGTCAAATGAAAGGATCCTCAGTGTTGTTCTTATATGATAGTTGTCCCCTATCTGTCACTGCTGGAATTGGAAGAGGCAGTTGATGCTGGGAACATCTGTTTCCCTAGGCTCCAGCTGCAGCCTTTGCAGTCTGGCTACAGATCTGCCACACATTACCATGACCACCCCGTCCACCTGCCTGTGCCCTGTGCCTTTCCCTTGGGCTCCTCAGCAGCGCTCCTCCACAGTACAGGCTCCAGGTACCCTTTCACCCCAGATTTATAGCCTTTGGACACTCCTCTTGATCTTTGAACTCTGACATAATGCAAAATTGTGTGCTTCAAGATAGCCCCACCCTACCAATTCTTAATTAGTGAAACTTTTTGTTCTTTGTCATGAGAGCTCACTCACTGGAGTGGAATAAAACCTCAGGATGAACTTTCCTAGGGTCCCAGTCTCTTCTCCATCAGATTATGGTATGGCACCCAAAATATCAGTGGAATGGTTTGTGAAATGTGTGTGCTTCCTTCTTGCTTGCGTGGTGGCCATGCTAATCTTCTCTGTATCGTTCCAATTTTAGTGTATGCCCTGCCAAAGTGATCACTGTATGCTTCTTTCTTAACTATATCTGGCCAAGGAAATATTTAAGAGAAAGAATGTTACTGATGAAGTACGATATCTATCCCACCAGCATATAATCAGAGCATCAACAGTAATTAAAGCCCAGAGTGATGCCGAGGATGGAACAGAAAGTCCAAACACAAATCCACATGTCCGTCCAATATTTCCATGTGGATTATCATGGCATTCCAAGTCAATGTGGAAAGTATTGCTGGGGACAGAAACACATCCTACCCTCTCTCTAAGTGAGCCTGTGGAAGTGACAACAGATGATGAATGAACCGAAGAAACACTGTTTTAATTACCTTCATTCACACAGGATGAAGTTCCAGGAAAGTTCAGAGGGTTAAAGGCTTGTGTGTCGACCTGAGCTTTGGAAAGGAGTGGGGGTGGGGAGGCAGTGACAGGCCCAAGTGTGAAATGAACAAAGGAGTCCTGCTGTGTCCATTTAAAAGTCTGGGGTTGGGGGGGAAGACGCCTCTGTGAGCAGCCTTCTTCCTGGTACTGGTTGCTTACAATGTAAATCTCCTCCAAAGATGTAAATGTCTTTTACCAAAGGGCATCTTGTTTGAGCTAATCCTGTATTTATAGTTTTTTCCCCCCAGTAATCATCTCAATGGCCAAATAAGTATATTTTGGGATGTGCACCGATCCCCAAAAGTATTGATTTGTCACCATACTGACAACTGAATGTCTGTAATTTTTATGACAGAATAAAAGGGAAAACACATCTCCATGTCCTCTGAGCAGATACAAAAATAAATTCTGGTGAGATCGAAGTTTAAAACAGAAAAAAAAAAAACAAAAAAAACCACCAAACCTACCGAAATTTCAAGCCAAAAGATAAAAAGAAATGTATGATCTCAGGCATAACACACAGCCCAAAACTCTTGATGTTATCATGTAAAAATGGAAAATGTGTTTTCACATAAATGGTGCCATTAGCAGAAATGTGGTATGACTGAGAATATTAGAAACACACATACCAAGGAAATAATTAGTATCTATAATGCATTTTTTAAAAAGCTCACCCAAGTGAATAATAGCCGAGTTTAATAAAAATACTAATAGCCAATGAACAAAAGAGAAACATGCATCCTCCCCCTTCAAAGAAAAGTGTGACTGGAAAGGCTAAGTTGCTTTGGCCATAGGATTGGCAAAAGATGAAAAGAACGTTAGTATCCCTTCTGACAAGCTTTTTAGAAAATGAACCCTCTTGCCCTCTTTGTGAAAACGTAAAACTGATAAAGCCTTTGGAGGCCAATGCAGCTTCAGCTTGTAAAATTCGTGATCTATCTATGGATGCAGCAATTCTATAGAAATCTTATAATCACCAGTCTGCTTCCCTAACACAAAAACAATAGGTGGAAGATTGTAAAATTCATGATCTATCTATGGATTCAGCAATTCCATAGAAATCGTATAATCATCAGTCTGCTTCCCTAACACAAAAACAAACAATAGGTGGAAGATTGAACAGGTATGGTGCATCCATATGAGGGGGTGCTGTTTATATACTGCAACAAGAGACAGATTTGTATGTATTCTGTAGGCATAATTCCAAGGCATCATTTGTTATGGCAAAGGAAGTTACAGAATAACCCTTGCATAAAAAAAAACACAGAACCTTCAGACAGTTTCTCAGGAGGTTCTGAAATTGGTCTAGAAAGCTTTGTTTCAAGCCGTTAAGAATGGCTCCCTCTCAGATTAAAGGTGGAAGGATTGGGGAGACCTCACCTTTGTTAGTCCATTCCTAACCTACTAACATAAGCAGAAATGTGAAGACTAAGAGCATAAATTCTGAACCTGAAGTGCCTGGCTTCATATTCCAACTGTCTCTTAATATCTAAGGAAGTCCCTCAGATACTGGGCAAGCTACTCCATACTGGCCCTGTAACAGCAGCCTGTGGAGACCTAGACTGGTACCAGCCATTATGATCACTAAATTTAAAAATTCTTTCAATGTTAAAAAAAAAGACAAGGGACAGACTAGACGGTGCCTGGGAGTCCGGCTCGCTGTTGAGATGTTGGTGATGGCAGTATTGTAGACAGATATTGTAGACAGTTCTGTGCTTGTCCCTGTCCTCCAAGGGCAGAGGGGCTTTTCACTATTTAAAAAATAAGGCTCTGAAGAAACAGGCAGGTGGATTTTGAATGAGCTTTAGCTTTGCCTTTGGTGGTACCTGACAATTCTGCTGATTAAATAGGTCAAAATTCCTGCTATACTCTTTTATTTAAAGCAGATGAAATTAAGGACCAACCAGATCTGGCTAGGATGTAAAAGGGTTGTCCAATAAGGCAGGACAGGTCCTTCATCAGGTCTGGTCACTGAGTCTGATCCTTTTCTTGCAGTGGAGTGAGGTGCAACAGATGCTGAATGGGACACCCCTGTACATGTACCAGGACTGCCCATTACAGGAAAGTGGGGACACGAACCACTGGCTTCGCTCCAATTGGATCTACCGAGGCGAGGAGGCTTCGCGTGTCCATGTAGAGCTGCAGTTCACTGTGCGGGACTGTAAGAGTTTCCCAGGGGGAGCTGGGCCTCTGGGATGCAAGGAGACCTTCAACCTTCTCTACATGGAGAGCGACCAGGATGTGGGCATTCAGCTCCGACGGCCTTTGTTCCAAAAGGTACTGCCGTTCCTTTATGCCTTCCCATCCCTTATGTAGATCCTTACTGCCATCCTCACCATGATCCAGCTCAGCCAAGGAGAAACAGGGCACATGCGAATGCAGAATAAGGGAAAGAATGCAGGACAGCATACCAGAAAGGCTGAACTGAGTGCCACTGGCTGTGCTCTGACTTTAAGGGCATCGCTTAGTCTCTCTGAACATTGGTTACCTCATCATATAATAGCCTTGTTACTTGCATCCATTGAAATAGCATGATGCTACGGTTGAAAGGGGAAGTATAGTGTGGGGGTTTTCAGACATTTTACCTCAGTGCCCGTCATGTTCCTGGTAACATGACTCCAAGAGTAGTGTTGGAACTACACAGGACAGTTCCTGGCTGCCAATCACTAGTACTGTGACATTCTTTCATAGTGTGGAAGCATGCTAGAAAGCAAAACAGTCTGAGCTTATGTAGGATGTGCTCTCATTTCTTTCCAAAGAGCGAAGGTTGTAAAGTTTGTTATTGGTAATAAATTAGTTATGACACACTCTGTAACTGATCACCTCATTGGCACCAAGCTCAGGAACACCTACCTCCCAGTAGTGGAAATTTTTATGGTCTGTAGCATTCCACTGCCTGGGATCCAATCCTAGCTCCATCATGTCATTGTAGAAGGACTAATTTGTCGTAGCCTTAATTTCTTCCTCTGTTAAGTAAGATGGTAAGACGTCTTCTCTCACAGGATTATTGCATGAGCTAAACAGCATGTCTACAAAATGGTTACCCTGGGCCCTGGCACATCAAGCTCTTCCATCATGGTTATGTAAATTGGGTGTTGCTTATCCACAATGCTTGGGGTCTGAAGTGTTTCAGGTTTCAGACTTTGGAATATTTATATAGACATTGGGGATGAGACCCAATTTGTTGTAAGAAGCCACGTGGCAGTGGCATACTGGCAAAGTTTTGGCATGTCTGTCTCTGGCAGCAGCTCCATGACTTCTCCTTGACTCTGCCTCCTTTCTCCCAGCATTCAGTTTAGTTTTCCCCACCTAGCTCTACTCTACCCTATCAGTCCAAGCCAGTTTTCTTTATTAACCAGTCGTATTCACAGCATACAGAGGGGAATCCCTTTTCTGTTTAAATAAAAAGGAAGGTTTTAACTTTAACATAGTAAAATTACATAAAAGAGTTATCAAGCAAGAATTACAGTTACAATATTTATATCTACTTTCTATCTATTCTTCAACTCCATCAAAGATTCCCAAAGGGCATAATATTACTTAAGTAAACAAGAAGTGCATTATAAGCAACTTCCAAAACTCTAGAATTGACAGAGGCATCTCACTGCTTGGACAGCCACCCAAAGTTCTTCTGTACCATTGGGGCATCAATCTTCACCCTACAGGTCCATAGTATCCAGCAGACTTTTCCATGAAGCAAGAAATTTCAAAGACAGCTCTGCCTACAATGACAGTTTGTCAGTCACTTTCTTCTGTGTCCTGCAGAATGTCTAGGGGACTCTTTCTATTCTTTCATGAAGCAGGAACCCCAAAGGACTGTCTCACCTTTAGGCAAATTCAGCAGTCATTTCTCTGTGGGTCCTGCATGCCCAGTTCACATAGCATAGCATTAAGCAGTCCAGGCAAGAGCAGTTTCTTACCCAAATGGCTAACCAACTCCATAAGGAGCCTCTTAGGTGTCCATTATCCTCTTGAAGTAGCTTGGTGCTGCTAGGAGCAGATGTGTCTCACAGTCATGAAAAGTCCTAAGTTCTAAAACATTTTAAATGCCATATTCTGTAGTCTTTGAAAGGTTTGAAGAATGCCTATCCATCTGAAATAATATCTGTACATCTAGAAAATCTAATTAACATGACTACAAGCTTGAATATTATAGATGATTATCTATTAACCTATATTTCTTAATTATACATTACATTTTTAAATAAGCTGCACAAATACAATACCTTAATCAAGAGCAGAAATATATATACAGTATAACAAATTGACCTTAAATTTGTATCAATAAACCAAGATCCATATCAATGCAAAACTCTATAGCATATCCACCTTTAAATGTAAAGAAATATTCATAAACAATATTTGGGCATAGTTCTCTACAAAATGCTTCCTGCTGTTTATTGGGCAAAGTAATTTATTGAGGGGTGTTCATGGCAACCTTTCAGGGGGTCTTGATCCATCAAACCACATCAGTCTGGAAGGATTCCACAGGTTCTCATTCTCTGTGGAAACTTCTTTTCCAAAGCAACATATCCTTAGACCCAAATTTCAGAATCAAGATACCTTTAAAATATATAGGTTGGTTTAGCTTAGCAGCCCATACAATGAAATGTCTCTCTGTACTTAGCTCCTTCACAGTCAAAAAATTCAAAGAAAACACAATAATATACATAATCTAGACTCTCTATGAATTTTCCATTTTTATGTGGCTTATTTTTCTTTACTCCATTTAATCTTAAATGATTTACTTCTTTTCCAACTCTCTATACTCTTTTTCTTCTCTCTCCCAAGTACATACATTTATCCAACACTGTGACCCATTTAGAAGTCTTTTTTTATCTGGATTTGTCTTTATTACATATCTGTAATCCTTTTCTGATCAGAAGTGCTTCTTAAAATGCTAAGTCTTTTTTATGAACTTAAGCAGTGGCATTGCTAGGGGAAATATGGCACTGCTTGCTTGCTCCACCCAGTCCAACATGGCAGACACATGTTCACTGCCTCCAAGAACCATGTACATTGCCCCATTTTTAGGCACACAGTGGGTCTAAGTTGCCATTAAGCAAGATGTAGCGCTCTGCTCACAGAACCCATTTAAATGCTTGGCCTTCTGAAAGAGCCAGAAAGCTGGCTGTTGAAGGAAAGAGGGCCTGCTTTTGGTCCCAGCTAGCTTACACCTGAAATAACCACACAGAAATTGTATTAATTAAATTACTGCCTGGCCCATTATATCTAGCCTCTTCTTGGCCAACTCTCACATCCTGATCTAACTCATTTCTACCAATCGGTGTTCACCGTCAGGTCGTAGCTTATGGGGAAAGATCCTAATCAGCGTCAGTTTCAGACAGGAGTTTCATGGCATCTGCCACACTGCCTTCTTCCTCCCAGAATTCAGTTCTGTCCTCCCTCCTATCTAAGTTCTGCCCTATCAAAAGGCCAAGGCACTTTCTTTATTCTACCAATGAAAGCAACGCATAGTCAGAAGGACCTCCTACACCAGCTGGCATTTCAAAACAGTGCAGCTTTTTATCTGCTACAACTGAATCAGGAAAACCTCTCTTAAAGGAGCCAGGCCTCTGCTCTTTGTGTCTAGGATTCCTTTTTAAGCTTTCTCGGGTTTTATGTGCATTTAGTCAACCACGCTAGAGCACCAATTTATTGTAAGAAGCCACTTGTTCATTTCCCGGCCACCCAGACTCCTGAAATAATCACATAGAAACTATATTAATTAAATCATTGCTTGGCCTATTAGCTCTAGCTTCTTATTGGCTAGCTTTTACATATTAATTTAACCCATTTCTATTAATCTGTGTATCACCATGTGGCAGTGGCTTACCGGCAAAGTTTTGGCATGTCTATCTCTGGCAGCAGCTCCATGGCTTCTCCTTGACTCCACCTCCTTTCTCCCAGCATTCAGTTTAGTTTTCCCCACCTAGCTCTACCCTATTGGGCCAAGCCAGTTTTCTTTATTAATTAACCAATCGTATTCACAGCATACAGAGGGGAATCCCACATCACCAATTCTAACTATAAATTTCATTTATGTTTTATATATGCCTTATACATGTAGCTTGAAGTACTTTTATACAAATTATAGTATGATTGCATTATTGTTATATTCCATCATATGAGATCATATATAGACATTTCCATTTGTGGCATGCTGTAGGCATTGTCAGGTTTGAAAGTACTTCAGGTGGATTCGTGCATTAGAGGTAGTCAGCCAATATGAAACTGCACGTTGTGTATTATGAAGGGATGAAGCGCGGGCTTGCCGTCATTCCCTCTTCTCCCCCAGGTGACGACAGTGGCTGCAGACCAGAGCTTCACCATCAGAGACCTGGCATCTGGCGCTGTGAAGCTGAATGTTGAGCGTTGCTCGTTGGGGCACCTAACCCACCGTGGCCTCTACCTAGCTTTCCACAACCCAGGTTCCTGTGTGGCCCTGGTGTCTGTAAGAGTGTTCTACCAGCGCTGTGCAGAGACTGTGCACGGCTTGGCCCATTTCCCTGACACTCTCCCTGGACCTGGAGGATTGGTAGAAGTGGCAGGAACCTGCCTCTCCCATGCACAGATCAGCCCGGGCTCCTCGGGTACACCACGGATGCACTGCAGCCCTGATGGCGAGTGGCTGGTGCCTGTGGGCCAGTGCCACTGCGAGCCTGGCTATGAGGAAAACAGTGGCAGCGTGGGATGCACTGGTAAGACATGGGGTGGCAGGAAGCCCCAGAGACCACCTGGGTGGGCCTTCCACGTGCCAAAAGAGGGCTTTATTTCCATGACGTTTAACCTGAATGACATGTCCACAGGGGTGTTCCAGTTTCAGGGAGTGGGGTAAAGGGTGTGTAGGGTTGGTTTGTCATATAAAAAACAAAACAACAAAAAACATGGTTCTGCCTTCTCTCTCTAGCCTGCCCTGTTGGCTTCTACCGAAGGGACATGGAAACACTTCATTGTCTCAAGTGTCCCCAACATAGCACAGCAGTGTCTGAGGGAGCTACCATCTGTACCTGTGAGAATGGACATTACCGAGCCCCTGGGGAGGGCCCCCAAGTAGCATGTACACGTAAGTCTTGCAGCCAGGGCCTGGCAATGTGGCCACCATTACTGGGCCCTCTTTGGGGCCAGGACTTCCCAGAGCTTACCAAGTAGTGGAAACCCAGGGAATCAGGTGCTGATTATAGCTCCTCTCTGCTCTCTGTTCTCTCTTTCTCTCTCGAATGCAAAGATGTGGTTACACTACTTCCTCTTTGGTAGAAGTCAAATCTGTCATGAGGGTTTTGGAGAACAGCAGTAATTGGGATGATGGACAGAAGCAGGGGTCAGTAGCTAAGGTGAGAGCAAAATGGGTGTCTATTTAATGGTTCTTCTTCTCCCACAGGTCCTCCATCAGCTCCCCAGAATCTGAGCTTCTCTGCATCAGGGACTCAGCTCTCCCTGCATTGGGAGCCCCCCAGAGATACAGGGGGACGCCATGATATCAGATACAGTGTGGAGTGCTTGCAGTGTAGAGGCATTGCACAGGATGGGGGTCCCTGCCAACCCTGTGGCAAAGGCGTGCGCTTCACCCCAGGGGTTTCAGGACTCACCGAATCTACTGTACAAGTTGAAGGCCTTGAGCCTTATGCCAACTACACGTTTACCATCAAATCCCAAAACAGAGTGTCAGGATTGGACAGTTCCAGCCCTAGCAGCGCCTCCCTCAGCATCAACATGGGGCATGCAGGTGAGGAGCCTGGAGCCAGCCCCAGACCACAGGGATGAGTGATGGGCCGGAAGCAGCGGAGACGCAACTTCAGTTATTCCTACTTTCCTTCCAAATTCAACCCTGTCATTCTGGGTGTCTAGAGTCACTCTCTGGCCTGTCCCTGAGGCTGGTGAAGAAAGAACCGAGGCAGTTGGAGCTGGCTTGGGCAGGGTCCCGACCCCGAAATCCTGGAGGGAATCTGAGCTATGAGCTGCATGTGCTGAACCAGGTCAGGATAAACGTCTGCAAAGCGACATTACTGTGGCAGCCTCCCCCTCCCCTCCCCCTCCCCTCCAGGCCCTTCCATGCTTTACCAAGGCTGCCTTAACACAGCCTCATTAATGCAAGTCCCACCCACAGGACGAAGAATGGCACCAGATGGTTCTGGAACCCAGGGTCTTGTTGACAAAACTACAGCCAGACACCACATATATTGTGAGAGTACGAACACTAACCCCATTGGGCCCTGGCCCTTTCTCTCCTGACCATGAGTTTCGGACGAGTCCACCAGGTAGGTTATCTATCTTTTGTCCCACTCAAACATTTATCATCTCATGGAGGCACATCGGCTTGTATTTTTTAATGGCCCTTGCTCTTCTCTGTATATATGCACAAACGTGTCCCCTCAATAATCTCTGTAAAGAGAGACATAGACCCAATGCCCACTTGACAACTGACTGTGGGACCCTACCTTTTAACCTCTATCACCCCTAAGGACTATGAGCCCCCAGACTTCTGATTCATATGCCCAGTTTCCAGGAGCCTGACTGGAGGAGAGATCGTGGCCATCATCTTTGGGTTGCTGCTTGGAATAGCTCTGCTGATTGGGATTTATGTCTTCCGTTCAAGGTGCTGTATCTGTCCTCCCCACCCACTTTTCTGGGATCCCTCTGCCTTGTTAGAAGCCCTGCCTGTACCCCACATAATCCTCCTGTTCCTAAAACCACAGCTCAGATGTTCCCCACTCCCAGCTCTCATGTCTGTGGCAAATTTAGTCAGAAACCACTGAGATTTCCCTGGGTTCCTGAAAAATTTGTCCTACATCCACAGGAGAGGCCATCGACAGAGACAGCAGAGGCAGCGTGAACGTGCTACCAATGTTGATCGAGGTGAGGCAAAAGTGTGTGTGTGTGTGTGTGTGTGTGTGTGTGTGTGTGTGATGCCCAGGTCAACTCTGGGAATGTGGGTGGGGTATATTGTCTCTAGGGCTCTTGTATTTTGCCACCTAATTAATTTTGGTTAATTAACTTTGCTGTGATATCTGTCAGCAGCTCCAATGCAATTAGAGCTCTTGGTACCAGTGCACAGTCACCTTGGGCTCCTGGTGGTGTTCTTCTTGGTGGCCAGGTCTATGACCTGAGGCCAGGCAGGAAGGGGTTAAAGTCCTCTGAGGCATGTGGGCTTCTTGCTTGTCACCTCATTAGGTGGCTCTGCAAGAGGGAAAGGTCTGCTGGCTGAGTAGCTGGCATTGAAGGGAGGCTCAATCTGGGAATGAATGAGGTGTAAGTGACTTGGACAGCATGGGGTCAGAAGCTGGAACACAAGTCATAGGAAGATTGGGTAACTCCGGACAGAATTTCCTCCAGGGTCTGAGTTCCAGCCACCACTGTAGACCCTGAACAGTCATACAGAAGCATAGAGCATAGACAAGAAAAAGGCTGGAATGTGGAGGCTTCACTGAAAGAACAGAGGTTTTGTCTACTCGAGCTAAAGCCAGGCTCACCTCAGAGAGCAGAAAAGTATCGAACGGGCTTAGCTGTCTGCCCTTCTTCCTAGCCCCCCATGCTCTGATTCCTGAAGTATATGCTGCAGTGGCTGAGCCCTCTTGTCCTCCCTAGAGGACAAGCTGTGGTTAAAACCCTATGTGGACCTCCAGGCCTATGAGGACCCTGCACAGGGAGCCTTAGACTTTGCCCAGGAACTGGACCCAACCTGGCTGATTGTGGACACAGTCATAGGGGAAGGTAAGTCCTGCTATGATCCCAGCTGGTCCCCTCTGTGTGGTAGCACATGGCTGCCATCAGGTTCCTTTCTTCAAGCCTGAGGTCCCAGAGGAGTCCATGTCTGCTGTATCCTGTATCCTCCTTGAACTGCTGTGTGCTGGAGCAGCCTCTGCCTCCTACGCACTTTGCTCTGTGGCTACGGGGTTTCTGATAAAGAACGTTAAACACATCATCTCTGCCCCTAGCGGTGTCACCATGCCAAGGTGCAGGTTGTTCTCAGATGGTTCCCAAAGTAGGAAAGAGTCACAGCCTCCCTAAGTGAGCATTCCATCCCGTCAGGAGCCCAGTGTCCTTGGGCTGCCCCAATCCCCTGGGTCACCAGGGAAAATAGATCTCAACAGAAAACAAAGCTTGGCAATGTCCTTGTCAGTGAGGCGGCTGAGCCAACACTGTGCCCAGGGAGCTCATGCACAGGAAACAGGCAGGCCTCCTGTGACTTGGGCCCTAGCCCTGGACCAGCTTGTCCTTCATAAACACAGCTCATCCCTCTGCATTTAGTGAGGGCTTACTTAACATAAGCCGAGCATGCTAGCCATGGAAGAGCGGTGGGTAGGCCGCAGTGGTTAGGTTCTTCAGAAGGGGCAACCTAAGCTCTGTCTGTCCTTCCTCAGATGGCCAGTGAGGAGAGACTTGGACTAGAGGTGTCACTGCCTGAATTGCATCAGGCCACAACCTTATTTTCATCCCACCTAGGAGAGTTTGGGGAAGTGTATCGGGGAGCCCTGAGATTCCCCAGCCAAGACTGCAAGACTGTGGCCATTAAGACCTTGAAAGATACATCCCCAGATGGCCAGTGGTGGAATTTCCTTCGAGAAGCAACTATCATGGGCCAGTTCAACCACCCACACATTCTACGCCTAGAAGGTGTCGTCACAAAAAGTATGCAGGTCATCCCCAGGAACTGGAGTAGAACGTGTGGGAAGGGGGAGAGGGGTGGGAGCAATGGAGGGAGTGGGATGCCAAAGGAAGGAAACCTGGGCCTGGGTGTGATACATGTGCTGTGTCTCAGGAAAGCCCATTATGATCGTCACAGAGTTTATGGAAAACGGAGCCCTGGATGCCTTTCTAAAGGTGAGACAGGCAGAGGAGAAGCTCAGGAGAGGTCACCTCTGCCTTGTGGGAGCCTGTTCATCCTCTGACGTATACATTCACCCTACTACAGGAACGGGAGGATCAGCTAGCTCCTGGCCAGCTAGTAGCTATGCTGCTGGGCATAGCATCCGGCATGAACTACCTCAGTGGCCACAATTATGTCCATAGAGACCTGGCTGCCAGAAATATCTTGGTAAATCAGAACTTATGCTGCAAGGTGTCCGACTTTGGCTTAACCCGCCTCCTGGATGACTTTGATGGCACCTACGAAACCCAGGTTAGAGCCCCATCCACACTCACATGTACAACCCATCCAGTGGTCCGTGCACAAGCACGAGACCCGATCCCTTCCTCATAGTTTTGTGCTCATCCATTCCGTGTCTCTAGGGAGGAAAGATCCCCATCCGATGGACAGCCCCAGAAGCTATTGCCCATCGGATCTTCACCACAGCCAGCGATGTGTGGAGCTTTGGCATTGTAATGTGGGAAGTGCTGAGCTTTGGTGACAAGCCTTATGGGGAGATGAACAACCAAGAGGTAAGCCTGGACTGTTTCCTCGTGTCGTCCCTGACACACCTCCTGTCTCTTCTAAATTCCCTAACATGGTCTTCCTATAATTCTTTCTTTCCAACTCCAATTTTGGGCACTATTTCCTGTGACCCCTTCTCTGTTACTTTTTTAAATTTTTTTTTAGATTTATTTATTTATTATGTATATAACATTCTGCCTCTATGTATGCCCGCACATCAGAAGAGGGTGCCAGATCTCATTACAGATGGTTGTGAGCCACCATGTGGTTGCTGGGAATCGAACTCAGGACCTCTGGAAGAGCAGCCAGTGCTCTTAACCACTGAGCCATCTCTCCAGCACTCTCTGTTAACTTCTTTACTCATTACTACATCTACCCTGGTCAGGGTTGCTTAGAGATTAGACTCAATAATTTTTGTGTGATTTCCTAGTGGATGTAGCTTCTTGCCTGGTATCTCTCCCTGTCTTCTGCTACAGGTGATGAAAAGCATCGAAGAAGGGTACAGGTTGCCCCCTCCTGTTGAATGCCCTGCCCCTCTATATGATCTCATGAAGAACTGCTGGGCTTATGACCGGGCCCGTCGGCCCCACTTCCTCCAGCTGCAGGCACATCTGGAACAGTTGCTTACTGACCCCCATTCCCTAAGAACCATTGCCAACTTTGACCCCAGGTAAGTATGTTCAGAAGGATGGGAATTTGGAGCATAAATCTGGTAAAATAAAAATAGATATTCGATCCTATCCACTGAGTGCTGGGCCCTGGGGAGCTCTGGACAGAATCTGGCATATGAGACAGCATCCAGTCCATGCCCTTTGGGAAAGCCCAGGCTCACAAAGGTAGGATCCTATCTATCATGAGTTTTCTTTTTTTTATATATATTTATTTATTTATTATGTATACAATATTCTGTCTGTGTGTATGCCTGCAGGCCAGAAGAGGGCACCAGACCTCATTACAGATGATTGTGAGCCACAATGTGGTTGCTGGGAATTGAACTCAGGACCTTTGGAAGAGCAGGCAGTGCTCTTAACCTCTGAGCCATCTCTCCAGCTCCTATCATGAGTTTTCAACGACATGATTTAAAAAGAGTTAGCTCTAGATTACTAACCTCACTCTATTTCCCCTTGAACCTTTAGAGTCACTATTGTTTGTCACTCCCACTGTGTTCCATTGTGACTGGAACCCCACCCCTGGTGTTCCTGTGGCCATTTAAGACTTGGGATACTTTCTTTTCCCCACATATATATATACATATATATTCCTGCACATGGAGGAAAGACTTATAGATCTGACAGATCTTGGAGGACCTGCTGGTGCAAGCTCTTTGCTGAAGCCTGGTACCTCCTCCTGAGAGCTTAGGTAGCTAGATTGGGGTAGGGACAGGAGGCAGTCTGAGTCCATCTCTGACTACATGGTCAGCTGAGGAATGACACAGATCACAGACAGTACAGAATGATGGCAGCATCCAGTTCAGAGCCAGCAGCCCTGGGAGTGGGGAAGCAGCCGAGATCAGTACAGAGGACCAGCCCTGCTGAGAAGGTAGGACTTTGTGAGAACAAGAAATGTTGACCAGTTTCCCAAAATTGTATTTTACTAAAAGCATGGCCAGAATGTAGAGAATGAAGTGGAAGGAGGGGGTCGAGTCAGGGAGCCAGACAAGGCTTTATCGGGTAAGACAGCCTAGTGTACTGGCCTCTGTATCAAACCCACCATATATAACCTTGTTTCTGGGAGAGATTGTTTTCCATGTTCCAGCTTTTGAGACTATCTTTTGGAGCACAACTCCCTCGGACGCTGGAGGCCGTGTGTGCTAATCTTTCTGGAATGCTGGATATTTTTTCCCCTAGCAGATTTACTTTGCTAATGGTTTTTGGCTCTGGCTGGCTTTCCTACAGGAACACTCATTGTATTGTGGCTATCACAGCGTAATAATAACAGTCGGGGGGTGAATGTGGCAAGTGAGGGCTGCTCCTAGGTGGCCATCTTAGGAAAAGGCAAGAAAGCATCTCGTTGCAGGCCCCTTTTTCTGTTTTTTTTTTTTTTTTTTTTTTTTGATTTATCTTAGTCAGGATGCATTCATGTCTAAAGGTCTGGGAATTCTCTTCCCTAGGGATGCCCATAGTATCTACATTCCCTAGATCTATCCATGGAACAAGTCAGTCAGCCACCTACCCGCTGCTGTGAGCAGAGCATACCAGGAAACAGGTCAGGAAGAAGGCTCAGACAGTAGCCAGTTTATGTGCAGAGCCTAGATGAGCTAGCTATATGCAAGCATCACATTCAGTGCTTGCTGCAATGTGATGGCCCAGGCCAACCAGCTCCTGTACTCCAGGGGGACAAACATAACTTCAAATCCCACAGGGTGACCCTCCGCCTGCCCAGCCTGAGTGGCTCTGATGGGATCCCTTACCGAAGTGTCTCTGAGTGGCTCGAGTCCATTCGCATGAAGCGCTACATCCTGCACTTCCGCTCGGCTGGATTGGACACCATGGAGTGTGTGCTGGAGCTGACAGCTGAGTAAGGAGTCTGGGGGCCAGGCAGCTTGGGCATGGGAGGGCAATTGAGGTCTGAGCCTCTAGACTCAAGGCCTCCCTTCCTTCTTCCATAGGGATCTGACGCAGATGGGAATCACATTGCCAGGCCACCAGAAACGCATTCTCTGCAGTATTCAAGGATTTAAGGACTGAGTGGGCACTGAAAAGACGCTTCTTCCCTCTACCCCCTCCATGAGCAAAAACAGGGCCACTCCCTGAGCCTTTCCTCAGCCTACGAGATGTAGGTTATTGGTGCTGCTCCTGCCCATTCTATCAGGACTCTTGCCTTTGGAGGAAGGAGCCTTTGTTTATAAAAGGGAGGTGGGAGGTACAAGTGAAGGGGATTGTGGGTGGGTGGGTGGGTGCTGGGGAAGGGTTTAATATATATACTTAAATATGCATTATCTATTTTTGTAAATAAACAAGAGTTGAGTTTTCATCCCTACCCGTGATCTCTTTTCCCCCACTGAGCCCCTCTATTTCAACCCCAGGAATTGAAGTGTTATCAAAGAAGCAAGTATTAGCAATTCTGGAAAATGAGGTTTTATAATTTTCGCTGTGGCCACAACCTAGCAGCACAGGGCAAGGTGGGTGTCCAGGCTGCTGGAGCCAGGCTCCTGGAGGGTTAGGGCTTCTCCCACCCTCAGCAAGCACATTGCATAGGCTGCTCAGGCCAGCCAAGGGCCTGGGTGCAGCAGTGAAAGCAGCGGCACTAAAGGTGACCAACCCTTGGGTTGGGGACCTCAGGAGGACTGGGCAATCCCTGCAAGAGAGGCAAGAGGTGGAGGCCAGGGCTGGGACCTCAGCACCTCTAGGTCATGCTGAGGCCCTGGGTCAGGGTGCTTGAGATACTGGGGAGGGGTTTGGAATGCAGGGAGGGCAGAGGCAAGGATTGGTCTCAGTGTGGGTGGCCCACAGTGGGGAATGGACCTGTGGTCTGGAAGGAGGCCCAGCCTCAACTCAGGTCTGGGCTCTAGCAGTGTGGCACTTCCGACAAAGGACATGGCCATCCAGAGGGAAACAGCCGTTGTCATCTGCCTCAATGGACAGGGGCTTCCCACAGTCCTGGAAAGGAGGAAAGGTAAGAGGGACACTGGCCAGGAAGATTCCTTCTCTGCCCTATTATACTCTACCTCCATCTGAAGTAGAAAGTCCAAGTGTTTCATAGGTTTGAGATTGACGTTCTGACCTTGCTTACCTTCCTGACCACACTACCTTCCCTGCTCCTTACCAGGCCTTTCCTGCAGTAAAGGTAGGACTAGGCAGTTCCCGAAACCTACCCCCTGCCATCCCACTACAGGTTTGGAGACTATCCCATCCTATCTCAACTCCATTCTGGCTGCTTCTCACTACTGTAACCTCTGACACCCCCAGCCCAAGCCCACCCATACACATGCACACACCAACAGGCAAACCCAACACTCTTCCCTCCCTCCTGTCGGAAAGTCCCTTAGTTTTTCCAAGGCTCAAAGTGACCTCTGCAAGACAGGAGGGACAACTGACCTCACACTTGTAACACTTCATATGAAAGTTCTTGTCCAGAGCGACGACTCGCACGGTCTCATCGCGGCCAGGCTCAGGCATGATGGGCTCAGAGCAGACAGAGCACCTTGGAGCGTATTGCCTAGAGGGTCAGAAAGCAGGCCCAGAGGGTTCAGTGGATCAAGGCACCTCGGGCTTTCAGCCCCTAGGAGGGTACAGGGTAAGGAGGCATAGGTTGTGTGGCCACAGGGTCATATTCCACATATCCAGATGGAGCAAGTTCATGAGAAAGGCCGAAGGACCAAGGGGCACACACAGCAGGCCCTTATCAAGAGAATTTCCTGCCTCTCCACTCACACAGTCTCTATCTCCCATACCTATGTCACAGGTGCTTGATTCCACACCCGTGCCCCACCCATAATACAGCTTGGCAGGAACCCCAAAGGAAGACAGAAGACACCTCCTGCTACCTGTGCATACCTCCAGCCTGGCCCTAGAGAAAGCAGGGGGGCCAGGAATCTTAGTTACCTACACAAAATCCTACAAAGGTATCTCCCAGGCTTACTGTCCATGGTTGGGACAGACTTCAGTTTTCCCATCCTATAGCTACACGTTGATACTTTGCCTACACTGCTCTAGGGAGAAGTCAGTACTCCAAGCAGCCGAGCTCCTAAGGAACTTTGAGAACCCAGCCTACATGTGAACATAGCCATTCTAAGACCAACTGCTAAACAAAGGCACACCCCAAGAAGCCCAAGGGAGGCAAAGCTAACGTGGAAGACGCCTAGGGCCACAACTGTGGCCAGCAAGCCACAGATCTATGGTCTGTCGCTGACCTGAAGCCAGGTGGCAACCTGGTTACCAAACAAAACACAGGTAAACAGAAAAAAAAAAATGATAGGTCCTCACTTATGATAGTCAGGGACACAGTGGGGCTGGTTGTTCTCGCCCACAATGAAGGAGGTGCCCTCCAGGGGACAGGCACAGACCACACAGGTGAAGCACTGTGGGTGGTAGGCTTTGCCAGTGGCCCTCAGCATGCGGTCAGTGATAGGCTGCCCACAGGTGTTGCACTTCTCCAGGGTCTCCTGGGAAAGAACAGAGCAGGTTGTGAGGGAACCGGAGTACCCAAGGCCAAGGCGTACCTTCCAAGACTCATCCAGCCCAGCCCCAGCTAGAAGCCCCAGCCCAGACTTACGGTATAGCAGCCCTCGCAATAGGGCGCCCCTTCCAGACTGTAGAACTGCCCTCCCTGCAGCTGCTGCTGACACTGATGGCAAGTGAAGCAGGTGATGTGGAAGAGCTGTCCCAGCGCACGAACTGCAGGCTGTGCGCGGGGCAGTGGCTGACTGCATCGGCCACAGGACTCTGGGAAGATCAAAAAATTTCACCTCGGCAAAAAGGACAGAAGATCCCAAGAGCTCTTGGAAGTTCATGCCCAGTCAACATACCGACAGGGACGGTGTGCCCCAAGAGTGGGTAGTAGACTCACCATTCACTGCCACACTTTGCCTCTGAGGGTGCTCCATGTCCTGCATCAGCTGCTGGGTCAGCTGCTCCAATTCCTCCACCTCCTTGAGGGTCAAGGGTCCTGGGCCGCCAGGAGAGCGCACCTAAAAACCCCAATGCTTTTTTCATATTCTCTAACTCCTCTCTGAGCCAGCTGACCCCTTTTAGATTGAGACTTCAGCTTCCACTTCCTTCCCTCGATGCTAGGACTCTGCAAGCTCCTCTCTGCTGCCCCTATGTTTATATATGTGCCCTGACCCCAAGCACCACACATATAAACATAGGGGCAGGGCTGACCTTAGCCTCTATCTCCTACAGTGGGACATCTTCAGCCATGTAGCCCAAACCCTTGCAACCCCAGGCACCCAGACAGACTAGAACAACTAAGCAATGGGAACCTCGCTTACAGTTACTTAAGGCACCAAAGCACCAGACACACCAGGACACACACCAACTTCACAAAGCATGCACAGACAGCATCTGCCACGCCCCAGACAAGCGCCATACTATGCGGGCACACACACACATACACACCTACCCATCCAATCTGCTGCTGAGTAGCCAGCCAGTCAGCATGAGGATGCAATGAGGCTGGGAGCATAGCTTAAGCCCTCAAAAGCTATCGGCGGGAGCCCACCCTCAGCTCTTCAGACATCCTGAGTTCTGTCCCAAGTGAGGGGCTAAATGAGGATTTTGTAGTCTACCTGATCCCAGTCCTTCCCCAGCAAGTCTTCAGGATAGATTCAAAGGCCAGTTCCTAGGCTAGCCCATTCCTCCTATGTAGTAGATCTTGAGGGTTAAAAACTGGGGAAGGGAACGATGTCCTTGCACAGGGACAAGGTGCTTCAGAAACCTAGGACCTTGAACAGGGGTTTCTGACCTGCACCACCATGTCCCTGAGACAGTCCTTCAAGAACTCAATGGGTGTAGTCTATTGCAGGACTAAGTCCACCCAGCACACTGTGACCCCACCACCTGCTGATTCCTTCACCCTTCCAGCCCCTGGAGCCCCTCACTATGTCTTCGTCCACCAGAACTGTACTCAGAGCTCTACCTACCATGCTGTCCCAAGGAAAACACAAAAGTCACACTCCCCCTGACCTCAGCCACTTTCCTTAAGATTGACTCCTTTAGTCACCTATTCTTAACTAACAGGGGGTCCCTGAATGTAGGCTTCACCTTTGTCCTCTTCCAAGGCGTCCTTCCCTGCACTCTGAGGACAGGGAAATGGAATCGGCTTATCCTTGTTCTCTAGTAAATGCTACTATAAATGGCTGTTGCCATCTTGGGAAGGATAAACTATTCAACCGCACTCCTCCCTGTGGGTGCCTGTGTCCTTCCTGCAGGACGCTATCAGCTGCTGCCTCCTCTGCCCGCCAGCAGCAAAGTCACTGATCAACTCCCATGGCCTCAAAAGTCTCTTCTGCAGTATCTTCCACCTCAGGGTATCCTGAACCTATGATTTATCAGCACTTTGCTCTCAAGATCCCTTCCAACTATTCCCACCTCTCCTTTCATCACCCATACTACTAACAGCCTAGCAGAAGGGACTGGGTGTCCCAGGCTTCAACCTGACCTTGTGCCTTGCCAATCAAGTCCCTAGACTGGCTTCTTGTACTAGCTCTTTCTACAAAAGCCTCTTATACCACACTAGGCTATCTGGCCCAATCTCTAACCCTGGGTCACAGCACTGCCTGTTTCCTGTTTCTGCCTCCACACTGCAGAAAGTAGGTGGAGACGCCAAACACTGCAGAGCTCCCAAAACACTGCAGCACCCGCCACACCCTCCAGCTTTCCAGCCCCGGCTTCTCTGGCTGGTATTTGGCTCTGCCAGATTCCCAGTTGCCTTCCCCACAGCAGCTGTTCCAAACCTTTTCCATCTCCCTGAGCCCCCAACAGCTCGGCCCCCTCCCTCACACTCACCGATGACCTCACCCCTTAAATGCCTGGCAGCTAGCCAGTTTAAGTTCCCTCATCCTTCTTTCTTTCCAACCAAACACTGTGTGTCACCCCGTCCTTGCTCCCTCCAGTGCCTCTGAGGTCAACCGCTGGCTTCTGCCTCTTGCTTGAAATGCATACCTGCATACCTGGACTCTTCTCACCTAACTTGAAGCTCTTAACACACACACACACACGCTCGCAAAAAACAAACCACGAGAGATCTGTAGTCTGACATGAACTCATAACAATCCTCCTGCCTCAACTTCCCATGTCCTGTGACTTACAGGCCACCATACCCAGCTTCACTGCCAAGCTACATTACCAACTTCCAGGTTTCCACCAACAGTTCACCCAAGTTTGGCACTGCCACAGGGCACAAACAGTCCCAAGGCCATCTATGAAGTCCTAAAAGTTAAGTCTCTGCTATCTGAGTCCTATTCCCTAAACCCACAAAGAGCCCCAAAGTCACCCCATGAATCTCTAAGGATCCCATCCTGCGATGTCCTCCACTCTCTCTGCATGACCCAAGGTTCCTGAGGCTACACGCACACCTCTGGCTTGAGACCTGCCCCCACATCACAGTCCCACAGTAGCTGAATGACAGTTGCCAACTGAAGGCAAGTGTGCCTGAAGCCTGTTGCTCAACACGCTGACAGCTGGACCCCTCCTCTTCCCGTTCAGACCATTTCCCCTTCGGCACTTCTCTATTTTGTCTATAACACCCCGTCATTCCCCGACATTCCCCAGGCTCTGAGCCTCCTACCCCTGTGGCCAATCAGTGGCCTCTTTCCTCCTTTGGAACAGCTCTCACCCGTGGGTCTTATTTCTCAGTGCAACTAACACTGCTGTGGCCCAGGAGTGAACTCGCCTGGGTCACAGACCTCTCTACCTCTATTATTATGCATCTCGGCTGGAATAACTATAGAAAACTTCCAAAAGTAGTGCTTCCACCGGTCCTCCTGGCCAAACCACACAGGCAACAGTGATGCTCTAGCATGCACAAGCTCCCTGTCAGAGATTTCTTTACAGAGTACTTCTGCCCCACCAATCTCAAGGACAGCTCCAAGTTTTTCCCACAGGAACCTCCTTCTGCTTTCTGTTCTCCAGCCCCACCCCCATCCCTGTGTGTTCATACCCTTGAATTTTGCACAGGTTATTCCTACCTAAGTGCCATGCCTGATCCTTTCTGGTTTCTCAAGTCCTTAAATACTTGAAGGCAGCCCAACCTCACAAAGCTGTTCCAAACTTGCCAGTCCCCACATTGGTTCCTAGTTTCAAATCCCTGTAACTCGCAGATTCTGAGCTATAGGAACTCAGCAACACTTCTTCCTAAGCTGTCTGAAGACACACAAGGCATTTACAGTAATCGGTCAGATGACCACCAGGTCCCTTCAACTCAGAAGATCTCTTCCCTTGAACTAACAGACAATTGTGCTGTCTGTTTCTATTTTGAGCATTTATGTGCTAGACTGAGAAGATAAGCTCACTTGCTCTTCACCACCACTGTTTGGGGTCGGTGGTTATTTCAGACAAAGTAAAAAAAAGGGGGGGGGGCTCAAAGTTCACCCAACTTGACTAGGGTCTAACAGCACAACTTGTGAGAAACAGGATAGAAATTCTACCCCAGACCCATGACTTTGGAAAGCTGAACCTGTTTGACAGATCTCTCCTGCCCCGTCCCAGCTTCCTGAGTACAAACCCAGTACCTGGCAGTCAGCTGACACTGGCCCACAGGTGTGTACTGGTGCTGACTACACTTTTAATCTCTAGATGTGCCCTTGGGCGACGAAAGGGCTCAGAAAAGTCAGGAGCCCCGGGATTAAGTCAAGGCTCAAGAATGGGAAAAACTAAGGTTGGACTAGAGATCTCCTGTTCCCCTTAACATTCTGGGGCAGAGGTACAAGTGAATGCTGTCTCTGCTTAATTTAAGGCCCTGCTGCTCTGCCTGACCCAGGCCCCAGCTACTACTAGGCTTCCTCCAGAAGAACCTTCTCTGCCCCACTAGATAACCCCACATTTCTCCCACTGCCACACCCACTCAGGCTCCCCTAATCCTCTTTGCCACCCTTACCCCACCCGCCCTTTATTCTGTGTGTCCCACTCCAGCCCCTGGTCTCAGCCTGTGGCTTCCTCACCTGGTTTTGGTTTTGAGCTGGTGGAGGCACTGGGTGCTGCTTCTCTTGAACTAAGGGTTTCTCTTTCTGCTGAGCATAGGTGAAGCTTGGGGGTTGGGGGGACCCTGTGCCCACAGAAGAGGGAGCTTCCAGGGGCACCGATTTTTGATTGGGCTGTGGCCCAGGTGCACTTGGGGCACCAGGGCTGAACTTGGATGCCACGGGTGTAAATTTGGGGGCCACTGGAGCAAACTTAGGTGCTGGAGTTGGAGCCTGAGAAAGGGGACCTCGGGGTTGTGCATTAGTGGAGGACACAGGCTGGGGCTGGACCTGGGGCTTGGCCTGAGTCTGGACGTGGAGCTGGACCTGAGGCTTGGCCTGCAGCTGAGGTGGTGGCTGGGAGCTAGAAGGGGTCTTCCAAGGAGGCAAGGGTGCTGTGCCCCCAGGGACAGGCTTGGTACTAGGCTTGGGAATGAATGGAGTGGCAACTGGTGGAGGTACATATCCAGATGACACCTGCAAAGGGAAACAGAGGGGGGGAAATGCACTTAGAGAGGGCTGTCACCCCCTCCTTATATCCCCTCCTTTCCTTTGGGGCCCCAGCCTTTTCTACTATCCTGCCCCTTACCCGGGCTTTGAATGGGTCGTTCTTGGCCATGTCATCCAGCAGTGAGGACAGAGAGTCGATCTCCAGGTCAATACTGCTCACTTTCTCCCTGGGCTGGAGGGTCAGGGGTCAGAGAACCCATCCCAGTCTTCCCTTGTCATCCCAATCCCATCGGAGGAGAGTAAAGACTCCACTCCACAGAGGTGTCCCCCACCCCACCTCACCTAAAGCTGCCCTCCAAGACCTCCCTACCTGCGGTGGAACCTGGGTGGGGGCCTCAGGCCCTCCCTCCTCCACCAGTGGAGGTGGCGGGGAGGGGAAGATGTCCTCCTCCAGAGGAGCAGGGGGGAATGGTTCCTCGATCATCGGGGGAGGCGGAGGTGGGAATGCACCACCCAGGGCACCCTCCGAGTCGTCGCCCTCCCCAATAGGGGGAGGAGGGGGCAAAGGAAAGTCTAGGTAGGAAGGAGAGAGAAGGCTATCAGTACCGGCCCTCTTTCCTCCTCTGCTCAGCACAGTTCTAACCCCCTGATCCAAAAACTCTTTTCTGCATCCCAGGGAGTGTGCGGACCATAACGAAGGGCTCAGGACGCCCTGAGAGAAGCAGGTCGAAAAAGGCCGGGGATCGGCTGAAGAAACCATGCAGCTCCCGTTACACTTCAGAGAACGGATCCAAAGGGGAAGATTCCTGGCCCACATTCCCGCCTCCCACCCCCAGGCGGGAGACTTGGAACTGTCCCAAGGGTCCTGGCTCCTAGCCAGGAGTTCCAAGATGAGGTAAGAACATCTGCTCAGGACAGGGTGGCTGCGCCCAGCCCCCTTCGCAACAACCTTTCCAGACACCCCCCGAAGTCCCCAAACCTCCGACCCCGACCTGGCGCTCGAGAGGGATCGGGAGTCCCAAGCCCAGCCGCATACCTTCCGGGGGCGGCGGGGGGATCTCGCCCACCCGGCCCATCTGTGCTCGCTGGGCCCCGGCTGCCACAGGAGGCTCGCTGTCCCCAGGCCGGAAAGGATTCACTTTGGGCTTCGGTGCCACAACCGGGGCGAACTTCTTCTGCGGGGCGTAAAACGCCGGGGCCGAGACGGAGACGGAGATCGCGGGAGGCGGGCGGGGGGCCGCCATGGCCAGGCCGGGCTGCTGGGGGTGGGTCGTCAGGTTACGCAGCGCCGTGCCGGGCTGACACCCCTTGGTCCAAGCTCCCCTCGGCGACCCCACCCGCGCCTCCCTGAGTCCCCTTCCTGGGGCGGTGGAGCTGCTCCCCGCGCCTCACCGCGGGCAGGAGCGTGAGCGCCGCGTCTCGGGTGACCGATCGGCGCCGAGTCCGCGGACTCCGCGTCCCGGTCCGGAGCAGCCTCTAGCCAGGCGGGGAGGGACGACGCGAAAGGGAAGGGAGGGAGGGGGCGGGGAGAGAGAGGCGCCCAGACCATACAAGGAGCGGCCCGGAGAGGGGGCGGGGAGAGGCCGGGGAGGGCGGACTGGGCAGGAAACGCCCCCAGGAAGGGGCCCGGGTCCTGCCCTGGGCTCCGGGCTCTGCGAAGGTCCGCCTGCGGCCTCCCCACTCACCACCGCCCCCGCCGGGCACAGACCACCCTTCCCCAGCACAGGCCTCTGATGTCATTTCCTGACCTGCCACCTACCCCCCCACCCCCGCCCGACCCGCGGGTGCTCGAGATGTGACTCACGGTCCCCACTCCTGGCTGAGCGGGCAGGCGAGTATCCCAGAGGTCCCGAAACAGCTCAGTCTCACTCCCCCGGCCTGCCGGCCATTGACTGACCCCGCCACCCCCAGCAGCTCCAGCTCCTCGTCCCACGTGTCCTGTGGTCAGTCGAGGATCGCAGGGCTGGGATGGGGCCCTGCTCCTGAGTGGGCGGGGATGGTGAGGGGGCGTCCTGCTGGCACCCGGCTCCCAGCCGGGCCCTGTGTAACCCACTAGTGAATGAGCAGGAGCCGAAGCGCTCTTGGGGGATGCTAACTTCCAAAACTAGGCAGCCTCTTAAGGCTTCTAGGAATTCGCGTAGCCATTGACCCTGCCTGCAAATCTGTCGCCCCAGGGGTAGAGTCCAGTGCTCAGTCTAGGAAATGGAGGTGGGAGGGCTCAGTCTGGGTGAGGCTGCTCTGGTACTAACAACCTAGGAAGACCCAAGTAGCCTCGGGGACTAGTCCTTGTGGGTCCTTCAGCAAGCCTTCCCCAGTGGGGTGTCAGCTGCTCCCGGGGAATGAAGCTCGGTGGAGCCCCCCACTGGTTCAACCGGATTCCTCAGCCTGAGACTGCCGCAAGCTACGTGAAAGAGGTCTGACCGAGCTAGTGCCTGCCCGTCTTACTTACTCTCCTTCCTTCCTACCTGCCTTCCCTTCCTTCTTTTTGTAAAATTACACACGGAGGAAACTTCTTGCACATTCGCTATGTCCTAATTATAGAGTCATGCGTTCTGACCTCTAGTTCCGTATTCACCCCTGGGTGCTTCCTTTAGTTTTATCCTGTAATCCCCAACTCTTGGTGTTCCCCATCTGCTGCACCGTACTAACCAGGAACTCTTGGCTATGCTTTAGGGGAATGCGAACTAGTACCATGAATTTAGGATGAAAAAACGGGGGTGTTATCTGAAGAGATGGCCCCAGGGGCTAATTCAAGTCAGACTTAATTAGCCTCCTTGGCGAAGAGTGAGTGCAGAGTGAGACCAGGGAGCCCAGTTTCCTACTCAAAGGATAAGGGATAAGTTTCCTCATTCATTCGGTTCCATTGCCCGCATCTGTAAAAGGGGTGTTTTTTTTAGCTCATTTGCCTGCTGCTTTATGTGAAGAAATAAATAACATGCCATGTCTGAAATTTTTATATAGTTCTCAGTATTACTTACCATTGCAAGTTCCAGGCTGGCCAAGAAAGGAAATTCCCAGCCAGTTAACCTAGGCAGCTTTTGCTCACAGACTCCCTTCTAGTTTGTCAGGCAGGTCTAATGTGTCTTGGTACATTCAGTCCCCTCTCCTTCCTTCAACCTTAAGTCTTTAATCATATCTGTGACTATACATTCATCATCTTTCCAGGCCCCACCAGTCTCTCTTTTCTCTATCATCTTAATGTTTTCATCACCAAGATTTTGCATAGCATGCATGGCCGTAGATGACACAGAGTGTGCAGGTACAGACACCCTGACATGCACAAGCTGGTCCCAGGCCTGTCCCTATGGATGATCTGTTAGAAATGTGATACTGGATTTACGCTGCATGTTGGAGATTGTTTCTTGGGCTTTTGGGACCAAGAGTCATCACCGTCCTTCCAAATGGGCCCATGTGGAGAAGTGGAGATAGTTTCCAGATAACTTTATAAGAGTAAAGGCCACCTACCCTCTCGAAGCCTCCTTAAGGAACATAAAAAATAGAGTATGTGTAATTGTTGGCAGCTGAACCTATTTATAAATCAAGAATAGGAGAGTGTGTAGGCAGACTCAATTCCACAGACAACTAAGAGCATTCAGGATGCAGAATAATAGAGCTAAGCGTTTTAAGCCAGTCGTTCTAAATACAAAGTAGAAGTAAAACAGAATTTCCCAAAGGGTCAGAATGACTGGCGCAGGATGTCTGAGGTGGAGGTTATAGTCAATGCTATTAAAATACAGTCAGCAAGCAGAAATTACCCTAATGATTCCTGGGTGTTTTTCTTAAGCAAGCAATTCTGTTTGATGATCTTGGGTAGTATGAGTGATGTGTAGGAAATTAGTCAATGCCTCCACTTCAAGCATATACTAGATCAAGAAAGGAAAGCAAGAAAGTAGTCACTGACCTTGGCTACTAAGATATTCCTACACACTTCCAAGGCTTTAGAGCACCAGGTATGAGAAAGTATTATCCTCCCCAAAGGTATTTAGTACAAAGTATGGCATGCAAAGCATTCGTGGAAGAAACAGCATAGTGACCAAAGAAAGAATCCCAAAGCAAAGCCAGAAGCTTTTGCTATATGCTGGCTGCCAGCAGACCAAAGACTAATGATACGACACACTACCTTAAGCAGCAGCATACTGCTGAAACATTAACAATGACTGCAATAATTGCTCATACTCAGGGCAGGTACAGCTTAGCTCAATGGTACAGTGCCTGCCTAGCATGCATGACACCTTGGGCTTGATCCCCAGCAGCACACCTATGTGTGCACGCACACACACATAGATAATGCATTGTCATTGTTGGTTGTTACACGATTCTAAGCTGTAGGAAACATATTACTCCCATTTAGTATTAACAGTAAATCTATGAGGATATGTTATTATTATTATCATTATTATCCCTTTGGCAGTTAAGGAAACTAAAGCTAATTAGATGTTGGATTTTCACCTCCTAAGCTATATACTTGTTTTGGTAATACAGTGCATAGGGTAGTTTTTTGTTTATTTGTTTGTTTGTTTGTTTTTTCAACTTGGCACAGCTAAGGCCATCTGGAAAGAGAATTCTCAAATGAGAAAACGTCTCCATCAGATCGCCTCTAGGCAAATTTGTGAGACATTTTCTTGATTTGTAATTGATGTGAGGTGGGAGAACCTGGCTCAATGGGGGCAGTGTCATCCCTGGACAGGGACAAGCTGAGCTCGCCATGGGGAGCAAGCCAATAAGCAGTATTCTATAGTCTCTGCTCCAGTTCTTTCCTCTACATCTGGAACTTTTGCCCTTGCTTCCCTATGACCTGGGATGTATAGGTCAAATAAACCCTTTCCTTCCCAGGTTGCTTTTGGTCACGGTGTTATCACAGCAATAGAAAGCAAACTAAGATATACAAGTTCTTTACCATTTTAAATATTCCTGCCTACTTTTCATTAGCACCTCCAGTCTCACTTACATCCTTGTGTTCCATGACTCCTCTTATACTCCAGCCAGCCCTCCACAGACTTTTCAACTCTGCCTCCACTGCACCCCACAACTCTCACTTTCCATCATTCTGCACCATCAGATTCTGTCTGTCCGTCTATGCACTGGTACACACACACACACACACACACATATATTCTGCATTCGTAAGCTGTTATAATCCCGTTATGTAACCTCAAGAGGTTTCTTGGGGATTGTTAACATCAGTTGTTAGCTATTGGGAACAGAATCGGGGATGGCAAAGGCTTTTGTATGGTTGTGTTTCCCCACGAATGTGAACTGCTTCTGTAATCTAAGAAATGAAAGAGAGGCGAAGTATGAGATCTATCATGTCCCTTTGCCTTTGCAGAGTGCTCTCCTTGAACTCAGTGCTGCGAACATGTGACCTACAGTTTCCCACTTGCAGCCTAGTATCTTGTTTCCCCGGTCCCACGGGCACTTGCTTGTCAGTACAGAAATCTCCTGGACTTGAGAATAGTGATGGGAGATGAAATGAAGGTGGAGCTTTTGGCCAAGGCCCCAGCCAAGCAGCTTCCTGCTAGGCCCAGCTGCCACTCCCTCAATGAAGGGCAGGACCAACAACAGCAATGTCACTGGGGCCTCTGTTCTTCCAGGTCAGCCAAATGGCTGATGTCATAGCTTCCTCCTACATGCACTTTCTCTTCCTCGTCACCAACATCAGGTCAACTCATATTTTCGAATAACTTCAATATTCTAGACAGCCTAGTCCTTGCTCTCAGAGGAAAAAAAGTCACCTAGTTTTTGGTTTTTGAAAATCATCTACTCCATAGTGCTTTCTTAGTGAAGATATATAATAATAGCTGGTTGGCTTTCTCAGATATAACTTTTATTATGATCCCATCAGATCTGAGGTAGCAATGAGGAGACTACGGGGCCAAAGGAGACAAGTCTGCAGAGATCAGAGGAGCAGTGTCAGGCAGAGACGCCACCCTTAGTGCTGGCCAGATGGGCACCCAAAAGCATTGCAAGCATCAGTTCACAAATGTGGGGGCCAGGCAAGGCAGATGGTCAAATGGCAAAGAGTCAGCACTCACAGGAGCTGTGAAGGGCAGACAGGAAAAGAGGCCCAGGGCACCCACAGCAACACAGGCAGATTGCTGGCACAGAGGCTACCGGTAGTGGGGCATCTGCCGCTTCCATCTTCCCGCACCCAGAGGAAGCCAGAACCAGAGAGAGCCTGGCCTAGAAGCTGCCGCATTTGTCACTGAAAATAGCTCTGTCATTATAGGGAGTAAACATTTCAGAGAGTAGGGGATGCATATGGGGATAGCCGATAGGGATGAAATGGAAAGTACTTACACGGAACTGCCTGCCACTCCCACTCCCCTTCAAAGAGGTGGGCTGAACACCAGGAACCCACCCAAGGGGTATATCTGACCCAGGAAGTGACTGCTCATGAGGCAAGCAGCGGAGCTTGCTTGTGCTACCGGGTGGGTTGCTGTCTACCTCAACACCCAGGGATGGGAGCTAGGTGGCAGATGACGGCTGCCTCAGAGAGAAGAGAGGAATTTACTCAGAGCACCAGATGCCAAGATCATCTACTTGCTCAGGCAAACTACTCCAGGTCTTATACCTAAGTAGGAGCCATGATACTCGTGCCCCCCAAAAGTCTCCCAGTTCCAGCTTCCAGCTGAGTTGCTGCAGTTGACTTAGCATGACCCAGCACAGAACCTGGCACAACTCTAGGGCCTTACATACCCTTACTGATGGACACTGAACTTCAGAGCCACTAGAATCCTGTAGTCGATGCCCAACTCTGTATTTTAAAAATGCTCCAGAGGGCTGGAGAGATGGCTCAGAGGTTAAGAGCATTGCCTGCTCTTCCAAAGGTCCTGAGTTCAATTCCCAGCAACCACATGGTGGCTCACAACCATCTGTAATGGAGTCTGGTGCCCTCTTCTGGCCTGCAGGCATGCACACAGAATACTGTATACATAATAAATAAATAAATAAATATTAAAAAAATAAAAATAAAAATGCTCCAGGATCTTCATGACTTCCCGAGTCATTGATACCACAGTACTGAGAAGCTACTACATGCAGTGCATTCTGTGGTGGGATATCATATGAACAAAGTTGCTTCTCAGCCTTTGTTTAACATCAAGCATAGTATCATACTGAGCCTTCATAGACAGTCCACACCCTTAGAAGACCCTACTAGGAGAAATGTTCATCACATAATAGCAACCTGCAGCTGCTCTGGAGACTGGAAGGAACATAGGATTGGGGCATGTATTACCTGGGCCCCAGAGCTCAAGAAAAGGATGTCTGCTATAAAATCAGGATGATAAACATCAACATTAACCATGAGGAGCCACTCCTACAAGACTCTGTGATAGCTGGGGACATAGCTCATGCCAGGACCACAGAGAGGCAAGCCTACAGGGCATCCCAGGGGTGAGGGTCAGTGCAGGTTGGAGACAGGCACACTGTCATATCGAGCTTGGGGAAGAGCTGTGGCTTTATCTTGAGAACAATGTGGAAGCCCTGCAGGGATTTAGATGCCAAAGAATGGCAGAACAAGAGTTCAGAATGTTGTGAATGCCACAGTAGGATAACGTGGTAATAGCAGCAGGAACATGGGTATAGTCAAAAGGCTGTGGTAGAACAGGAGGGGCAAGGGAGATTTTGCAGATGAACCAAAAGACAGATAACAGTTTAGGGACCTTAAGTTGTGGGCAGAAACTAGTGATGGGTTGGATGTGGGGAGGGAGCGATGCAAATATCATGGGCCTGGCTCAACTTGTTTCAAAGCTTTTATGTGATATGGTTTTCCCTTCAGGGTCACAGCTCTGGACATACGAGTTGTTTTATTCTCGGCATGCCCAGAATAAGTCAGTGCACAGGGGCCAGTGCTCCGCCCTCATCCAGACCATAGAATTTTGCTCAGGTTTAAAATATATAAGTCATCTACCTCTGAACAGAATTTGAAGATGTTCTTGGCTAAGAAAATCACCTATACTTAAAGGGTTTCAACCCATAGTCACCATACACTGTAGCCCTCGTGCCTATGAGGAGATCGGGGTAAGAAGGCTTATCTCATAGCAGCTGTGGAGAAAGGAGGGGCCGAGGTGCCAATAGTCCCTTTAAGGACAGACCCCTATGACTAACTTTATTCCACCAGGCCATATCTCCTAAAGGTCCCACCATGTCAAGATAGTGCCACCAGCTGGCAGCCTAGCGTTTAGCATATCGGCCTTTTATTGACATTTGTTTATACCATTCAAACAATACTACAGGTATTGTTTGGGAAGTTGAGAGGATTTTGGATGGTGGACTTTGAGGGACTCTGTCATTTCGTGGCTAGGTAGAAAAGCAGGTGTGTCCCTTCCTCAGACTCACATGTGACCCCCATTTCCCCAATCTACCACGTCCTCTAGCAGAGGAGAATAAGGGATGCTCCCTCCTCTCCGCCTTTGTGTACTCACAGCCTCCCCTCTGTCCTCTGCCTGGAAACTATCAGAGTGCATCTCGTTAAGTCCCCGACACTGTATGTGCCAGTCCCTTAAGGCGATCTTCAATTCGCCTTACATCTTACCCACTTGCTGAACTCCTGAACCTTCCAGGTGGATCTGGAGCTCACAGGCCATTCTTAGCTAAAATAAATTAATAAAATAAAATAAAAAATAAATAAAAAGCATTCTCTCCCTCCCTGCCCTAAACTGCCAAGGACACACCTCCTCTGTAGCCCTATCAAGTGGCAGCAATGTCTTTCCACCACAGCCTTTGTGCCGCTAGCCCTGACCATGGAACAAATGTCTCTTTGGATCCTCACTGCCATGTCTAGACAATTCCCCTTTGTTCCTCCATAATGACTCCCAGCTTTGAACATCATGTCGTCAAACTGTGAACTACTGCATGTACTTGTACAATCCTTTATCATCCCGGCCGTACACACTCATTTCCAGAGGATTGCTATGTTCTAGTACACTGTCAGCCATTCCAAAAGGACTTGGCCATGAGTTCTCTGTCATTTTAACGCCTGTGTAGATGGCTCCTCACTAGCATTGTTCCCTTCATAGCCTTATCCGTCACCACCGCTTCCCTCACAAAACATAATAGAAATAAAATGTGAACCACACCCATAGCTTTTTTTTTAACATTAAAAAGAGACTCACTAGTTTTAATAATATACTTTCAAGACTTGTTTGTTTGTTTGTTTGTTTGGTGGTAGTTTGGTGGTTCTCATGTTTATATATGTTTGTGTACCACTTATATGCCTCGTGCCTGAGAAGGCCAGAATTGGGTGTCAGATTCTGTGGAACTGGAGTTATAGTTGTTATGAACTGCCTCTGTGTACTAGGAACCAAACCCAGATCCTCTGGAAGAACAGCCAATGCTCTTAACAGCTGAGTCATCTCTCCTGCCCCATAATATACCTTCTTGAACCAGTATGTTTAAAATCCTACCATTTTGATGTGTAGCTGACATTTTAAAAATTATTAGTGCAACATTTCCTCTTCATTCTAACTCTTAAGAATTCACCATGTATTTTGCACTATAGCACATCTTTTAAAAATATTATTGTATGCTCTTTGGTAATTGCATATGTGAATACAGGGTATTTAGATCATATCCATTTCTCATATCTCTTTCTAAGACTTTCTGGTTTCCCACGCACGCCGTCAATCACTGAGCTCTTTTTCCTCTTCCCCTTCATCCTCTGTTTTGTAACCACTGAGTACAGTTAGTGCTGCCCATATGTGAAAGAGCATCACCATTCACTGGCTCATGGGCAACCTACCATGGGCCACATTGTTAAAGAGAACTGAGTCTCTTCTCGTTAGTCATCATCTGCCAAAAGCTCCTCAATTAAAAATAGGGTTGTGTGAGCTCCCTCTAATAGCACGTCAGTTAAGACAAGTCTCATTTTTTTTGTGTGTGTTTTTGACACATTGCTAGTGGCCAGCACATCACACTGTACAGTCCCAAATAGATATTGTGCCACCACTTCACTCTGAAGTTCCAAGCTTCCCTCTCTCCAACCAGTTCCTTTCATCTTCTAGCTCCCTCTCTTCTATGACTTTAGTTCAAATAATTCTTGGATCCCAAGACCCATAATAGCACTTTCCTTAACCATGCTTCCGTATCTTGGACAGCTGAAAAAGTCACTCTCCTGATCCTGCGCCCGGTCCCCTTGTGCCTCTTCCTCCCTCTTTGGTACTTGCAAACCCAATCCTGGGTTAGACTCCACTCTGCTACCATGCCTTCACCTATGAATTTCAGCAGGATTGGGGAAAATATACAGACCTCTGGCCAGTCTCACTTGAAAATTCATGACAATGAACTTCAAGTGGCCCTGGGCAATTCTGCTTCCTGATAAGCATCCCAATTTTCATATCCATTTACTTTCCCAGTCTCTAGAAAGACTTGTGGACCTCATCCTTAATTTACTTATTCTTCTTCAGCCTCGTGCACAGCTGATAGCCTTGCTTCTGGTTTCACTGAGGAAATCAAACTAATGCCATACCCCTCCTACATGTCTGCAAAAGTATTCCTTGACCTGATCTAGTCATTCTGTTTCAACAACATATGCAAGATACACTCTGTGATCGTTTGCATGTAATTGGCTCCCATAAGCTCAAAGGGAATGGCACTATTAGAAGCTGTGGCTTTGTTAGAGTAGGTATGGCCTTGTTGGAGAAAGTGTGTCACTGGGGAAGCAGTCTCTGAGGCTTCATATATGCTTAAGCCACGCCCAGTGTCTCAGTTCACTTCCTGTTGCCTGCCAATCAGGATGTAAGACTCTCAGCTACCTCCCCAGCACCATGTCTGTCTGCACACTGCCTTGTCCCACCATTATGATAATGGACTGAACCTCTGAACTATAAGCCATCCAATTAAATGTTTTCCTTTATAAGAAAGAGTTGTGTGGTCATGGTGTCTCTTCACAGCAATAGAAACCATAACTATAATACACTCCTATCTTGGATCATTGCACTGACATTTCTTGTGCCTAGTTTATTCTTCCACAAAGCTAGACATGGTAGAACATGATTGTAATTTCATATCACACAACTTTCTCTAGATACACCAGGAATGATCACCCCAGACAGGCACTGACAAAGGAAAAAAATCCATCCAAGTGCATCTTGGTGAGTCAATGAGTTTATGAGCCACCATGTGGTTTCTGGGAGTTGAACTCACGACCTCCAGAAGAGCAGCTAGTGCTCTTAACCACTGAGCCATCTCTCCATACCCCTGAATCAATGAGTTTATAAGGGTTACACAGGAGCATGGATGAGGGATTGCCAATAACATGGGTGACGTCAACTTGTATCGCCTAAAAGCCCAATCCGAGCATCAGTGATATCTCACAGAGAGTTGTTCCTCTGAGGCCCAACCTCCAGTCAACCTCTCACACTCCTCCTCCAATACCACATTTAGAGAGCAGGAGTGAGGGTGACCAGAATCTCAGAAGGGACATTTGTGACTGCTCTCACCCCATTTTTTCTGTGAGGGGGTGTTGGACATCCTCTTTACCATCAACATAGACCTAGCTGTCACTGTGCTGTTCTGTTTATCTTGTGACCATACTTGCATTCTGTAAGCTGTTACTATCTACTTCATGACAAATTATGGTCATGCCACACCTCCAGGAATTAGCTCTATTATAACAACCTAGCAAAGACTCCCCCTCAAAAGCAACCCAAACTGAAACAAAGCAAAAACATGCTGTTCTTCAGCTGTATTAGTTTACATTGCTGCAACATATTACCTGACAGAAGAAGGAAGATTTGTTTTGGCTCAGGTTAGAGCCCATCTTGGTGGGGAAGACATGATAGGGCTTAGTCTGGAGCAATAGGAATGTTCAATAGCTATTTGTTTCATGGTACTAACCAGGGCTACATCCAGAAATAGGGCCTGAGCTATAATGCGCAAAGCCCAGCCTTGTTGACCCATGTCCTCCAGGTATGCCACAGGACCTTTGAAAGTTCCAGCTACCCCAAATAGTTCCTCCAGTTAGGGACTAAATATTTAAACATGAGCCTGTGGGAGCATTTTATATTTAAACCATAATATCTGCTCCTGTCCCCACAGGTTCATGGCCATCTCAAAATGCAGAAGGCATCCAGTCCGACCTCAAATTTCCCCATGGTATTAACAGTTTCAGCATCATTCAAAAGTTAAAAGTCTGGGTCTGGTGGCAGCCATCAAGTGAGCCAAGACTGGTGAATACAAATACATCCAAGAGCTAGAACAGAAGAAGCAGTCAGATGTGATGCACTTTTTTCTGAGGGTCTGCAGCTAGCAGCTCTGTGCTCTGTACAGGGCTTCCCACTTCACACAGCCAGATAAAGCAGGCAGGCTGGGATACAAAGCCTACCAAGGTTATGTCGTGATGTATAGGATTTCTGTCCTCTATGGTAGCTACAAACGCCCAGTTCCTAAGGATGCAGTTTAGGAATTCTTTGAGATTATCTCCATTGATCCATTCTGTAAAGCTATCAAAAGAAATCCTGACATCCAGTGGGTCACCAAACCAATCCACAAGCACAATGATATGTGTGTGCTGTCTTCTGCAGGAGGCAGGAGCCCTGGTCTTAGAAAGGACCACAAACTCCACCACACCATTGGTGGCTCTCGCTGTGCAGGCTGGAGAAGGTGCAATACTCTCCAGCTCTACCATTTAATACACATGTTTGTAAAATTCATACCCACTGAACAATTTAGGGAAGTCAAAAGAAAAGCAAAAGTTCAAAGCACTTTTGAGCTCAAAAATCTCATTCAAATTTAACATAACGAAAAGGACAAAGAGATACTTTCAATTTATAGTGGTAAATAGTGACCATCCCCATTCCAAACAGGAGGGAAGAATGGGGAAATAGTAAGAAAGGATTGGACCAAAGCAAGACTGAAACACAATAGGGCAAACATCAAACCTTGTATCACTATGAGGCATTCAGAGTTTCTGGTAGCATCATTTGGGCTCCAATAGGCTTGGGTAGTCGCACCCCACAGTCCTGTCATCTGCAGCATTATGTAACTTTTCTTTTGGACTGGCTACACTGCAGCTTTCCTGTTCTACATTCCCAGCATCTCTAACATCTTAGGGTCTCTACTGTAGCTTAAGCGTCACCCTCAACGTTTTGCACATTGACTTCTTGGGACCTTCTAGAAGGAAATCTGATTCTGCTGCACACTATCTAGCCTCATTGATTGGTTTTTGTTTTTTCTTTCTGAAACTTTGGCTCAAGCCTCCTTGTCCCTGTTATTCTTGCATCTTGCATTTCTTCAAAACCAGCAGCAATTAAATGGTACCCAGCTCTCTTGCCAGCTCAAGATGTCCTCTTCTGACAGTGACTACAAGTGCTTGTAGCTGACCCTGGGGAGACATTTCCCTAGATAGCTTTCACTATCTTTCCAGACTCTTTCTCTTTAGTGCGTATTTTTCAAATGAGTTTTCAGTTTAATACCCTGGAGCCTTCTATGGGTTGGGTGGTTCTTCCATATTGCAAAGTGTCTGGTTTCTTTTTAATTGCACCAATCTTCTTAACAACCGTAGCTGGCTTTTCCTCACCAATCTTGTCTGAAATTTGAAATTTCCTCATGCTCTTCTGCATATCAAACTACAAAATTTTCTCATATTTTTGCTGCTTTACCTTATGTTCCTTGTCACTGAAAATCTGCATAAGAGCTGTGAGCAGTAACCATATCACAGCCTGGATGGTATGTTGTCTTGCAATTTCTTGCACTGAATTAATTAGTTCATTACTTTGTAATTAAACTATTGATCCTGCTGGGCGAGAATAAGATCACTACCATAATTTTGAGTCAAGTTTGAAGCAAGCTTTAATTTAATACTGGACAGAATGATGGACCCTGGCCAGGTCCATTCCTGGGTTCTCAGAAAATGGCCACATTTTTTGAGGCTTAAAACGGCAACCCCATAAGGCCTTGTACATCTCACAGGGCTTGTCGGGGCAGTCATACATCCTGATGTATTTCCTGCCTACTGTACCTCCTGCCCACAAATGATCAGGCACATCTGGTGCAGCTGGGTCAAACACACTTGCTTAGGGGAGTGAAAACATGTGACTTGTTATCTTTGATAAACAGTAGCCTACAGCATTTCAGGAAGTATCTGTTCTTGGGCAAAGAAAAGAACTAGCAGGCTAGAGGCATTTTCATTTTATGAATTTCTTAAGCACAAGGATTAAACCTTAAAACATAACTTTGCCCCCCCCAAAAAAAACTCACTAAAATCTTGGGGTCATATGCACATCATAGCCAGATTCTTTGCCAGAATATAAGAATGGCCTTGGGGCTGGAGAGATGGCTCAGTGGTTAAGAGCATTGCCTGCTTTTCCAAAGGTCCTGAGTTCAATTCCCAGCAACCACATGGTGGCTCACAATCATCTGTAATGAGGTCTGGTGCCCTCTTCTGGCCTGCAGGTATACAGACAGACAGAATATTATATACATAATAAATAAATATTTTTTTAAAAAAAAGAATGACCTCTAGCCCATCTCCTGGTAAAGGCCTGGTTTCCCTCTGCAGTCTCAGGAACAGAGGTAGCCACATTTCTGTCAGCACCCTAGTCTTCTGAACTCCCACCAGAATGCTGTACTAAACTCTGCTTACAGCATCCTAGGCCTTCTGCAACCTGATGCCCCAAACTCTTCTCCACACACCCTGCAAACCAGTTCCAAATTAGTATGAACCATATGGCCAGGCTCATTGCTGCAATGGACCCATACTTGGTGCCAATTTCTGCCTTAGTTACTTTTACTTTACTATGAACAAATGCCTGATGGAAACAACTTTTAAAGAGGGATACTTTATTTTGACCCATAGCTGAAGGTTCATCATGGTTGGGAAGGCATGGCAGAGTGATCTGTCTGGAGTAACTGAGTGTTCAACAGCTGTTTGTTGAGTCAGGAAGCAGAGGGAACGCAATTTGGACTAGATGAAGACTAGACTATAACCCTTAAGGCTCTTCCTACAGTGACACATTTCCTCTAGGTGGGTCCCACCTCCTATAGGTTCCACAACCTCCCAAACATACCACCATCTAAGAAGTAAATATTCAAATTTATAAGCCTATAGGGCAGTGGTTTTCAACCTTCCTAACGCTGCAACCCTTTAATATAGTTCCTCTTGCTGTGGTGACCCCCCCCCCATTACAAAATGATTTTCATTTCTGTAATTTTGCTACTGTAATGAGTTGTAATGTAAATATCTGTGTTTTCCAGTGTTCTCAGGTGACCCTTGTGAAAGGATCATTTGAACCCCAAAGGTGTCATGGCCCACAAGTTGAGAACCACTGTTGTAGGGGAACATTTTATATTCGAACCATGGATATTTGGTGCAGGAGAATTGTCTGTATTCTGTCAATCATGATTTAAATAAACACTGATTGGCCATTAGCCAGGATGTATAGGTGGGTCAAGCAGACAGGAAGTAGAGGCAGAGCAAGGAGAATAGGAGAATAGCAGGAAGCTCTCTCGGCATTCCTGTCTGGACCACCGAAGAAGCAGGATGTGACCTGCCCTGCTGAGAAAGGTACTGAGCCATGTGGCTAACATAGATAAGGATAATGGGTTAATATAAGCTAGAAGAACTAATAAGAAGCCTAAGCTAATGGGCCAATCAGTTTATAACCTAATGCAGACTCTCTGTGTGATATTTCTTTGGGACTTGCTGGCTGTGGGACCTGGTGGGAGGCCAGAAACCAACCAGGCCCTCATGCTACAGATATCTATATGGCTTGCAGTATCTCTGCTATTTCCTTTCTTAAATGCTGCATTGCCAGTGAACTACTTCATGACCACCCTGTCCAGAACTATATTTACCAACTCGGTTTATTTTCCTCCTCACCTTTATTTTACTTCAAAGCACTAGCCATCTTAAATACATTGCTCAACTTTTTGCCTCAACATTAATATATACAAGTATATAATTTCGTGGGTTTTGTTTCTGAGGCACTGTCTCACTGTTTATTCTTAGCTGGCCTAGAACTCACCATGTAGGCCATGATGGCCTCAGGTTCACAGAAACCTGCCTGCCTCTGTCTCCCCTGTGCTGGGATAAAAGGCGTGCACAGCGGCACCTTACCTAGTTGTTTCGTTATTGTTATCTCATTGTGGTCTCCTTCACTCTACTTTTGACTTGACTATAATCCCCAAGATAGCATTTGTGTTGGCCTCTAGCCGCTGGAGCAGTACCGTCACATGGGAGGTACTTTAAAAAATACTTGTAACTTGGAATTAATAACTAGCAAACTAGGAAAAGGTGAAGCCAGGAGAAAGAAATGGGAGGAAATGTTAGGAAGTGACCAGTTGTATGAACTGTTCCCGATTCATACACAAAGCAGGGCTGAGCTGAACAAAATCTACCCCCATGTGGATATAGAGTGTGTACGAGCTGCTTCAGGAGATGCAAACAAGGCAGGGGGAGGACTAAGTGGAAGCGAGGAAGAGGAGAAGACGACGTAAGTGTCAGGGGCTCTTGCAGCAATGTGTCTGTGAAGGAAACTAGACTGACACAGTCCAGCTCCCGCCTTAGAACAGGAAGGCGTCTTCACTTTCGCTACAGTCTGAGTAAAAGTCGGCCTTGGCTGATGAGGTGGTCAGCAGGTAGAGACCTTGTTAAAAAGCATTCACACAAACCTGCTGGCCTGAGACTAACCCCAGGACCTGGTGTCTGCTCCCGACACCCATAATGGGCAGCTTACAGTCACCCTTAGCAGTTCCAGAGAACCCGACACCCTCTTCTGGCCTAGGAAAGGAACCTACACTAGGGTGCTTATAGATATAGACACATAGGCATACACATAAATAAAAATAATCTTTAAAAGTTAACCTTTGCTACCACTAGCACGCGTACACACACACACAATAGAAAATACAGAGAGTAATGATGGATTTTTGCTTTACTCATCTGTGTTTAACTTTTTTTTACAATGAATGTATATCTTTGTGTAACTTTTCATTAAGTCAAAGAGAAACACAATTACCTGAAATTAAGTTTGCAGCCTCCTTTGAATATTCTCATGTGGGTGGAGCAACTAACAGGCAGAACCATTGACTTACCTAGTGGCCCCCACCCCAGAGAGCAAAGGCTAGCCCATCAGCTTATCATTTCAAAACCTTAACTACACAATGGAACTGAACTCCACCCCAACACTACACATCCATCCTTAAACACACAGAACAAAAGTTCTCTGGAAGTCTTAAGTCACTCACATGCCCCCCCACACACACACACAGAGTAAAGCATCCACCATGGGATCTGCCCTCTTAAAACAGGTCTTTTAAACTCAACAGCAAAAGAAGATGAGGCCTGGGTTGATTTCAATAGTGTTTAATATGACGATGAAAAAATCATGGAAAACAATCTGAGAGAACCACTAGGAAAATACAAGATGGGGAAAAGAACGGCAGTGTGGGGCCCTGCATTTTGGTTCCGGCACCTTCTAGCTGGATAGCTGTAGGAGTCGGAGGTGGACTTTCTTTGTCTTTGAAAAGACAGCAAGGACGTTATTTCCACTTCTAATGTTCAGCAGCTGACACCGTGCATTTGTTGTACTTTTGTTGGTTTGTTTTCTCATTATTGCATGAGCTTTTGTTTGTCTGAAACAGGGTGACCTTTCCGTGAGATCCAGGATGGTCTCAAGGGCACTATGTAGCCCAGGTTGACCTTGAATTCGGGATTCTCCAGCTTCATTTCCATTTCCCAAGGGCTGGGATTACAAGTGGGCACCACTACACCCAACCTTTGCTCTTCCTTTTGCTTGTTTTTCACGTGTATGGGTACTTTTTGCCTACATCTATGTCTGTGTGCCATTTGAGTGCAGTGTCTGTTGAAGCCAGAGGATGGCCCACAGATCCTCTATGATTACAGTTGCAGATGGTTGTGAACCATCATGTGGGTGCCAGGAATCAAACCTGGGTCCTCTGGAAGATCAACCAGTATAGGAGGTCCTTCTGTCTATGTGTTGCTTTCATTGGTTAATAAAGGAACTGCTTTGGGCCTATAGCAGAGCTATAGGGGAACAGAGCTAGGCAGGGAAAACTAAACGGAATGCTGGGAAGAAGACGCAGAGGAGACACCGTGGATTGGCCGGAGACAGACGCTGGGAATTTTACCTGGTGATTTTACCTGCCACATGGCGATACACAAATTAATAGAAATGGGTTAAATTAATATAAGAATCAGCCAATAAGAAACTAGAGCTAATGGGCCAAGCAGTGATTTAATTAATATAGTTTCTGTGTGGTTATTTTGGGGCTAAGTTAGCCAGGTGGCCGGGACAAACAAGTGGGCCCACCTCCTACAAACCAATGCTATTAACTGCTAAACCATCTTTCCAGCCCTTGTTTGGTTGGGTTTTTATCAAAACAAGACCTTTCTGAGGAGCTCAGGCTGGCCTGGAATTTACCATATGGGTCCAAGCTGGCCTCAGATTCACCGCAGTCCTTCTGACTCTGCCTCCTAAATACCAGGATTAGAGTCATGCACCACCATACTCAGCTCTCACTGTTCTTTAATTTGTCAAAATTAAAGGCCTGTGCACCCCTTCTCTGGACACAGCAGGCTTGCTTAAAGTAGGATGCGGGCAGGAGCCACATGCATCCACCATGTAAGCAGGAGTTTCAGACAGGTGGATTTTGCAGCAGATCCTCACCTGAACAAGCATTTAAAGGGGATCTGACCTAAGATTATAATATACTTAAAAAGGAGAAGGGAACTGGCATTGGCTACCTGTGAGAGGGAAGACAGACAGTAAGTAATTCTATCCAGCAAGCTTATCAGCACCAGGCAGGGGTATTTTCCCCAGAGGAGCCCACATAAAAATGAGGGCTCAGGGGGTCCCCCAGAGAAGGTGGCAAGACTCCAGAGCATAATAGACTATTTGGTGCTCCCTTCCCCAAATGTACAAGAACTGAATCTGCTGTGGTGAGAAGCCAGAGTTTCAGTTCTAAGATCTATTTGTGCTCTGTGGAAGATGGGGCATGGCACCATCAGGAGGGTTCCTGAGGCTGGAATAGGCAGCTGCTCTCTGTGCTACAGACAAGCTCCTTCTTCTCTGCCCTTCTTGGGTTTATAGTAGTTGACTGCTTCCTCAATTTCAGAAAATCCCATCTGGTCCTCTTCTCTTTGATTTGCCCACTCCTCTCCTCTGACTTCTGAATGCCTGGATGCGAGGGCCCGCTTCCTAGCATCCTACCTGGTATGCTACAGCTTGTGACCTGGGCACCACGATAACATCCTTATGGCCCCGTGTGAACTTTGGGATCTTACAGGAAGCAGCAAGAAGGCAGTAGACCCTTGGTGAGAGAAATGAGTTCCATTCACCGCAGAGCGCTTGGGATGGTCTTACTCATGGGGTGTGTAGATAGTGTCTTCGTCTACTTTCTGTTCTAGCACAATTTGTTCTGTCCACCTGATGCTGGGTACTGTACAAGGAAATGGTTAATTTTGCTCATGACTTTAGAGAGAAATAAGCATATGTTTTGAGTAGTCCCCTCATGTTCAGCATAACTGGTACATGACAACACATAGCAAAACTTCATGTGAGCAACGAAGGGGGAAGGAAGAGGTCCAAAGTGAGTGTTACGCTTGCTAACTACCCACCCAACACTGGGTTCAGTACTGAGAGCCCTAGCTCTCCTGCTAGAAGGGCCCTAAGCCCTTCTGAAGACACTTCCATCAATGATCTAATTTCCTCTCACTATGCTTCACCTTTTAAAGGGTCCACAATCTCTCAGTACTGTTAGAGTAGGAAAGAAACTTCCAGACTATGAGTGTTTAAGGGGACGATCTATAGCCAAGCTGGAGCAGATGGAACCTTCAAATCAGAAGTAATTCTCTGCCAAGCTTTCACACAGATCCACTTAAGCACACAAACAGGTAAATCCATCTCATTGATCTGAAGCACAGCCCTGTGAGCGTCTCCTGGAAGCATGCACCTGTGCACCAGCCTCTGCTGAACAGATTCACAGGATCTTATGTGCGGTGGTTTGAAAGAAAAATGGCTCCCGAAAGGAGTGGCACTATTAGAAGCTGTGGCCTTGTGACAAAGTGTGTCACTGTGGGGGAGGACTTTGTGGTCTTTTTCTTAAGCTTCACTCAGTGTGACAGTCAGTCAATTTCCTGCTGCCTTCTGGTCAGGATGTAACCAGCACCACATCTGTCTTCCCACATGCCACTAGGCTCCCCGTCATGACAATAATGAAATGAACCTCTGAAATTGTAAGTGATTCCCCTCAATTAAAAATTTTTACTTATAAGAGTTGCCATGGTCATGGTGTCTCTTCACAGCAATAAAAACCCAAACTAAGACACTATGTATGCAAAGTGGATTTGGTGAGGCTCACTTACCAGTGGTATCTGTTACTTTTCTCTTAAGTGAGACAAAATACCTGGAGAAACAATTAAAGAAAGGCTCATAATTTGAGGCTGTACAGTCCATCATGGCAGGAAGGCCTGACTACAGAAGTCTGAGGCAGCTGGCTACATTCCTCAGGAAGCAGAGCGTGATAGATGCCAGTGCTCGGCTTTCTCTTTTTTTTCATTCAGTCCATGACCTCAGGCCATGAGACAGTACCACTCACATTCAGTGTGTATCTTCTCTTATATCTCTGGAAATATCCTCAGAGGCACATCCAGAAGTATGTCTTCTATTCAATTCTAAATCTAGTCACATTCACAATGAAGATTAACCATCACACCCAGGCTGGAGACTTTTTCACATAGATGTGTGGCTTGGAACAGCACCAAAGACAATGCTTGCCACCCTGAACCATGCCAATCAGCTTCCTTCTCTGACTAGACATGGGGATGAACCTAGCTTAGAGCCACAAACTTTTCAAAGGCTTCAAAACTGCAGAAAATTAGCAGTCTGTGTTGGCCTAAAGGGTTCATTCTTCCTCACTGTCTAGAAGATCAGAGATTGGTCAGTTCAGGCCTTTCTGTCTCTAGCGCCAACAGATGGCAGAAAGATGGCCCATGTTGCATTATAGAGCTAACTGTCTAGAGCTGTCCTTTGTCTTGCCCAGTGAAGGACCCTCCTCCAGTACAGAGGCTGGGCCCCTCGTCTATTGATTGTCCTGAGGACTTAGCTGCAAGTGGAAGTGGGATAAAAAAAGCTCCACACACCACCATGAAGGAGGAGGATTACTATAACCTCAAGGCCAGACTGAACTACACCAGAAATTTCAGGCTATGCTGAGCTGTAGTGAGAGTCTGTGTATCAACCCTCCTTCCCAAAAAAGCACAAAATATATTAAATAAATATGTCTTCATTGCCAGCTCTCAGACTCAGTGATTTCCACTCAGACAAGGTTGTCCCACATCATCATTCCCATTCCCAGTGCCTTAAGCAAACAGGTTGCACTAAAACTGACTCAGAAAGCAGATTTTCCGAGCCTCTTCCTTGATGCCGAAGATACAAACTCTTTTCATAGATGGTAACTGGGATGTGAGTCATGAGTCCTGTACAACAGCACCTGAGACGTCTTGCTACAAGGCCATGAGGAAACGTGATTGCTTTTCTATTTCAGAAATTAGGAATCTAGGTAACTGCACCCCCTCTCAGCTTATAAGCACACCTTAATTCAAGAAAGCCAGGAGTGAAAACGTTTATCAAATAAAATTTCCTTAATGGAGTAACACATTCTATTTATTTTAATTGAAAAATAAAAACTCTGATACATCATGTTTTTTCTTTCCTCTAATTCCTCCCAGATCCTCCCCACCTCCCTACCCACCCGTTTAAATTATTTTTCTTTTGGGGGGGGCATAATGTAGTTAACATCATTTCCCTTTCCTCCCTCCAAGCCATATACCCACCCTTGCTTTCTTTCAAATTCATGACCTCTTTTTTATTAATTGTTGCTACATGCATATATGTATAAGTATATACATGTATATTCTTAATATAACCTGCTCAGTCTGCATAATGTTATGAGTAATACTGTTTATTCATTTATACTAATTATTTAAAAGCAAATGAAGAAACACACAACCGAAGCTCTTTCCTACAGTACTAGGATGGGTTTTCCATCTGAGATTGAGCATGTAACCTCTGGCTTCTTTGCTTCTAGCTGTATAATCTTGGAGATAAGAAATTCAATTGAAGGGTCTTGGAAGATAGTTAAAGGAGTAAAGTATCTGCTGTGCAAATGTGAGGACCTGACTTCAGATTCCCAGCTCCCACAGAAAATGTGGGTGTGATGGTGTGCATCTGGAACCCTGGCATTGCTGGGGAAAACTCTGAGGCAGATGGAGACACATCTCCAAAACTCTCTGCCCAGTCTACCCAATCAGTGAATATCTCCTTTATTGAGAGACCTTGCCTTAAAGGCTAGGTTAAAGGGCAGGAGAGATGGCTCAATGGTTAAGAGCACTGACTGCTCTTCCAGAAGACCTTGGTTCAATTCCAAGTACCCACATGATGTCTCATGGCTGACTGCAACTCCAGTTCCAGGGGATCTGACACCCTCTTCTTGCTCCCGCAGGCACCAGGCAATCAAAATGCACACAGGAAAACACTCATAGCCATAAAACAATTAAACATTGAAGAAAAAAATAAAGTGGAGAGCAATAATGGAAGACACCCAACATTGACTGTTGTCCTCTGTGTGTGCCCTGCCCATGGACACACACAAAAATGGATACATAGACACAAGGGTCTCAAATGCAAGGCTGCCATTAGGACTTTAGTAAGTGTAGACCGAAAGGTCTTTTCCAGCTGCCACATGATATTTGTTTATCTTTTCCCCTCTACCACTCCCATGCCCTGATTCTCAGCTTCTCTTCTGCTTTCCAGAAAGAGATGCGATCAGATGGGAATCCCTCATCTTCCTAATCCTGAAGCCACATGACCTGCTAGCATTGGCCCATTTTCCTCTGCTGGGGTGAAGGAGCAGTGCAGGTTCCCTGTGTATGAGCCTCCGCCCACATCTTTTACCTTCCCAGATATCATACCTGGGAATGAATCATACCTGGGAACAGAATCATACTTGTTCTTGAACTTTGAACCTAGCTGGGATTTCTCTTAGCCCTTTGTCTTAATCTGATGTCTCCCATTAAAACAAAACCCTCAGATCACAAAGCTGCAAGGCACTCTCTATTTGCTGAGGAACACCACAGGGTTGGGCAGTGGGGCACGAGAGGTATGTGTGTACTGTGTATGGTGGGAACTGTTTGCCCTCCCGATGAAAGAAAGCATACACCACCAATCTCCGGAATGACCAGTGTATTACCTGGTCATTCCATTGGTGACTTTTAATCAGATTAAACCCCCAAAGAATGAGTGAATCCTCCACTGTGCATATATTTAGAGTTCAGGAGGCTTGAAGTATTTTTTAAAACCCTGGATCCCTAATATAGTAACAGAGATGCTTTATTTGTTTGCTTGTTTTTAAGATAGGGTTTACTATAGCCCAGATAACCTTGAGCTTGCTCTATAGCCAAGGCTGACCTTGAATTCCTGATCCTCTTGTCTTCCAGTGAAATGGTATTAGAGGCCTTTGCCACCATATCCAGCATCAAATATTGTGAAAGAGTGGCCTTGAAGCATTCCACAAACTGCCGCCTTCCATGGCTTCTGGAATCATGAACACACAGCATATGGATACCCAGAAAAGACTGGCCCTTCAGCATTCCATTGTAGATAGGAAAGCTACCTGCAAGGCCTTTCCTGTGGAGCTGCTGACTGCTAATGGTTAGCAGACTGGGGGACAGGGTGCCACTTTCTTCAGTGGTAGAACCACTGGGATTCTGGGGAGAAGAAGAGGGGGTTCACAAAAAAAGGGGTAACAGAGGGTAATGGGAGCTAAATGTAAGCACAGTACACTGCATATGTATATAAAACTCTCAAAAAATAAATATCATTGGTTTAACTGAAACAAAACTCAGGGCTTCCTACATGCCAGGCAAGTGTTCTACCACTGAATCCTACCCCTAACCTTGTTGCTTCTCAGTGAAGCCATTAATAACAAGTGTAAAAGCAGAGTCAGTTTTAAATTATTTTTAAAATAATTTCAGAGGAGTGATGAATATAAAGAATACCATAGGAAAAAATCTCCAATGCCTGTTTTGTAATATAAGCATCTGTGATTGTGAGTGGCTATGGAGATGCACTACCTGTAACACTACTGTGGCCTGTTGCCCATATGGGCAGCTCAAGTAAATGAAGAGCTCAGTTACCTGCTAGTGGATGTAAACATAGTTTCTTCCCATACAAGGTTATGGATTTTTTTTTAAAATTCTGCACATGGATCCTAGGTCAAGAATCTGCACAGTACACAGTATGTGTCCCACAACTTAATTGTGTCCTTCTGCTCAAGAGCTGCCCCAAGTGCACAAAGCATGCACTAGTAACAAAGAAGGGAAGACATGGTTTTTCACCTTGGGATTGTGTCCCAAAGAGAGCCAGTTAGGAAGAGCCATACGGGGGCATTCTGCCAAAGGCTTGTATTTGAAGATTTTGGAAATGAACCAGTTAATATAAGTGTTTTGCTGAGAGCTAAACAGTAATCTTTGGTTAGGCTGGAGCTGTTGAAAACATGAGCTTTCCTCAGGAAATTCTATCAGAAAGACTGATCTCAGGAGGGCAGGAAGGGCATAGGTGTATTACAAACGAGAACTAAAAATTATAATTTTACATTATAGCCTGCGTTTTAATAGTATTAAAATCTGTTATGAGTGATTTTTCCATGAAACTAATGTAGTTATGAAACATTATTAAGGGTCATATATTATTTTATTACAGATACACATTACAATTACCTAGTTAGTCTCAGGCATACCATAAGTTGTGCTGTAAGAGATACAGGTTAAATGCTTGTTCATATTGTATTTTTATTTCCTCTGAATATTTTATAAGAAGAATTATTGTATAATTTACAACAAGAACAAGGCATATGTTAAAGATTTAAGGTGTGTGTGTGTGTGTGTGTGTGTGTGTGTGTGTGTGTGTGTGTTTGTGTGTGTGCTAGGTTTTTTTTTGTCAACTTGGCATAAGCTAGAAACATCTGAGAAGAAGGAACCTCAATTGAGAAGAAAATACCTCCCTCAGACTGGCCTGTAGGCAAGTCTCAGGTACCCAGCACACTGTGGGTGGTGCCACATCTGGGCAGGTAGGGAGGTGGCCCTAGGTTATCTAAGAAAGCAGGCTGAGCAAGTCATGGGAGCAAATCAGTGAGCAGTATTCTTCCATGGCCTCCCCTTTAGCTCCTGCCTGGATGTTGCCTTAAGCTCCCACCCAGACTTTCCTGGATGATGGAGCTGAGAGATGACATAAACTCTCAAGCTGTTTCAGTCATTGTGTTTATCATAGCAATAGATAGCAAACTAGAACAGGATGTGCTCCCGGGAATTGAACCCAGGGCCTTGCATAGTCTAGGCAAGTGCTCACCTGACCCTTCTGAATGTTCAATCTTTCTACTAGCTCTCCTGAATAGCTTGCATTAAGGTATATATGTGTAAAAGCAGATGCAATTTTAAATATTATACATACTCGCATGCATACATATATGATCAGTACTGTCAAATTGTCTTCTAGGAAGCTTATTTCATTACGAAAACTGAACATTTAAGCCCTGGCTCAAAAGATGCAGAGAATGGGAGAGAACGCCCCCAAGTGGTGAGAAGTCACTGTCTTCACAGAGATCAGAAGGCAGCTGTCCAGAACCAAGCCTCCCCACACATGTTCTTCTTTTCTAAATTCACCTTCAAGATATGCAGTTAGTGTCAGTGCCTGATAGTTTACAAGCGATCCTTCAAATCCATGACTTGGACTAAATCCCCGAATTCATATGTTAATGGTATTTGCAGACAGGGTCTTAGAGCAGTAATAAGGATTAGATGAGGTCACAGGGGTTGGCACTAGTGGCTTTATCAGAGAAAGAAGGTGACGCTAACATATTCATCCTGTCTCACCATATGATATGATGTCGTCTGAGTGTTACAATTCATCAAGGCCCTGACCACACAAACTTGCAGCAGTTGCTAAACCAGGCCATTGGCCTTCCCAGCCTCCAAACTTCTCATCTTTATAAACTTCCTGGTCTCAAGCATTTTGTTATGGCACCAGAAAATGAACAAAAGTATCCTCCCCCACACATTCATCCGGGATTTCATAGGATGTCACTCCTCAATCATAATCTAAATGTCACAAACTTACATCTATAAGACTTGTCCTTTCTGCTTCAAGCCCGCGAAGGCACCTACCCAGTTGTCCTCTCCCTCTCTAGACCCAGGAAGGATACAAAACCTACGGATTTGTATTCTGAATTAGTGTTGCTTCTCTTCGGTGGTACCACCCAGACCGACCTCTTGCTCACCACATCTTGCGGTCACTGGTTTCGCTAAGACAAAAGTGTCTCCTTGTCCTTTTTGGTGTGTCTTCTAGACTCTTCCTGCCAGTAGTGATAATAGTGCCCCTTTGACTCTCTCTTCTTTCCCATAGAGTCCGTAGTGTAGTGCTGACCCTTCTCGGCAGGGGGCAGTATTCTTCCTTTGCTGCTTCTGGACATCCACATAGGGCTCAGAAAAGTTAAATCTGATTTAAAACCATGTCTTGTTGCCGGTTTCGGGTACTGATATTTTCACTTCTCCATAGCGGCAATAAGACTATTTCCATTCACCTCCTTTCTCCACCCAGGCCTAGAACTAGATTACCAGCTCCAGCCCCACACCCATCCCAGAACAGCTAGAGGACAGGGGAAGCATCTCGCAAACATCCACTGGCAAAGACTTTACGATCTGTTTGGGTGGGCAAAGCAACCCACGTGAAACGCAGGGCAACCAGAACAGCATCCAATCCTGGTTCGTGAGTCCCAGATGCAGCCGCAGAAAGAAAACAAGCGTTTGCGAAATTTGGTACCCAACGCTATTCAGCAGGCTGTCTGGTCTCTCATCTCCGCCCCACTTTGTCTCGTGGCCTTCTCACCCTGCAGCCCTCAAAGTCCATCAAGCAGATGCTATGGGTGGGCCCTGGGTTCCTGACCTGGCTCCTGAGATCCAAGCCGGTTATTATCGACTCTCCATCAGCATCTCCTGGGAGCCCACAAGCGGAGTTGGGCGAGGAGCCCAGGGGTGGGGGTTGCGAAGGACAGGCGGAGGGACCCGGCGAGGGGCGTTGGGAGCACCGCCGCCGGTCGGGGGCAGGGCGGGGAGGCGCCGCGCGCAGCCAATCCCCAAGCAGCCCCCTCCACGGCCGCCGAAAGCCGAGCGGGGCGGGGGAGCCAGGCGGTGGCGGCGGCGGCAGCGGCGGCGACGGAGGCTGCCGTGGGGAGGGATGGAGAGGGGAGGGGGGAGCGGAGCCGAGCGGAGACAGCCGCGGCGCTGCAGAGCGGCTGGGGCGGCGGCGCGGCTCCCGGTGCTCCCCCCGGCGCGCGCCCCGAGTCGGTGAGGGCCGGGCCCCGGCGGACCCCGGAGCCATGGGCTGCATCGGCTCGCGGACTGTGGGTGGGTACAGCGGCCGGGCGCGGGTCAGGGGCAAGCTTGCCCGGGGGCTCTCCTCCGGCCCCCTCCCCCATCCCCATCCTCACCCCTGGGGACCTCCCTCTGGGCTCGCTTGGCCCTGCCTCGCGCCTTCACTTTCCCTCCATCCGCTGTGGTCCCTCCTCTGCCCTCGCGCCTCCAGGGTTTCCGTCCCTCTCGGCTCCTTGCCTTCTCTCCATCGCCCTCCCGCAGGCGCGGTCCTTCCCCGATCGCCTCTCCACCAGCTTCCTTCTTTGCTCCCGTCGCTGTACCCTACTCCCGGTCGCCCCATCCCTCCATCCCTAGGCCATCTGAGACTACTCCGCCGTGACCAGAACCTCCCGGGTGCCCCTCTTTCTGGAGCAGCCCCTCTTCTCAGAACCTCCTCCCCAGCCTCAGCCCTGACTTTCTTCCGCGCGCCCCCTCCCATCCTCACCCTCCACCTTCCCCTCCATATGGCATGTGTGTTTTGCCCCCAACCATTTCCCTCTTGGTAGCCTTTTTCCGTCGCTCCTGCCTCCCCCGATTTGCTTTGTTCACGTGCATTTTCCCTCTGGGGCGGGGGCGGGAAGAGCGTGTGCCACCGGGAGGGAACGGGTTCCACGCCCGGAGGGAATGGGCTTGGGTTGGGGTGCTTGGAAAGAGTCGTGGACTCGGGGAGGAGGTAGAGGTTTACCATCCCGAGAGGGGTTGGGATTCCGCTTCCCAGAAGGGTGGGGTCCTCCAGGAACCCCCGGACCCTCCTGCACCTGTCAGCGGGGGCAGGCAGGGCAGGGCCGGCTCTTTATTTACCTTTGACAGGGGGAGGGAAGAAAGGCGCTTCCTTAACGGTCCTCTTCCTCCAGCCTCTGCCTTACTACCGCCCCCTTACTCCCACCCACCACGCATCCATTCCGCTTTAAGGCTGAACCCATTAATACAGTCCTTTCCCAAACCCCCCAATTTTCCCCTTCCTAACTCCCAATTTCTCCCGCCTACACGCCCTAGTGACCTCAGGCTGAGAGAATAATTCGTATTATTATTACAAACAAACTCTCTTTCCAGAAGCCTGATTTCTGAGACCCAGTTTATTTCCATGGAGACCCTCCTCTGCCTTCACCTCTTTCCCTGTTCTCCTTCCCTCCATCTCCCTGCCCACCCCACCACCACCACCACCACCCCCCGCTCTGACTCAGCTCCCCCTCTTTCTCAAAGGCCACCTCCCCTTCCTCCCCTTGCTTGCCCTCCTCTCCCACTCCTCTCTGAGAGCTTTCTCTGCCTGCCCCATCACTGCTAAGTTCAGGGTATTCCTCTTTGACCTAGCCACAGGTCTTAGTCTCACGCACCTCATCATTTCACAAGACCCCAAGAGAGAGCAGAACAACTTGAAGGGTATATGGAGAGCCCTACCTCTCAGTTCCTAGGACCTCCATCCCCTTTGTTCTTTGTCACTTTCTATTGCTGCCTGCCGGATGCCTCTTCATGCCCAAGACCCAGTCAGAATACTTCCAGAGAAGGGACCTATAACCCTAAACCCAAAAGGCAAAAGTTCATGTACGCAATGACTTTAGGGCAGATGGCTCAGGCTGCCACTTGATTCTTGAATCTCTCTGTAAATACTCAAGAAATTCTTCCCCAAGACTTCCAGAGGACACCCTGTATTCAGGACAGGAGTCTTCCCTAGGTTCCTTACTTGTCCACCAGTTCTCAAAGTGTCCCATCCACCTCCCCCATTGTCTTCTGTCTTCTCACCTTGAATTTCTGTTCTTTTAGCTCTGTATTTACTAAGTCCTCTTGTTTCCTATTCTTATGTCTGTTTCTCCTCTTGAATTCATTTTCTGTCCCCTGAGAGAACCGGACTCAAAGTCTCCATTGCATCTTCGAGTTCTCTGGCTCTAGGGGAAACAGTCTCAGGTTCTTACCTATCACCTGCTTTTATCCCCACCATATCTTTTTCCTGACAATTAAGTTCCCTGACTATTAGGAAGGCCCAAGGGGAAAGCCACATTCCTCTCATCCCTCAAATATCAAAGCCAGCTGCACAGTCAAGTAGCTTCCCCTACAAAGCTGTGTCCTTGTTTGTAGGGCAGTTAATTGGTGAGAAGTCTGGATCCAATAAAGACAGTCTCAAAGATTCCTCGGCACAGAACGGAAACAACCCAATCCCTGACCCCTCCCTCTCCATGTAAACAACACCAGAGAGGGCCAGGAAGCATTTTTTTTCCTAAGCGTGCTGTTCCCCATTGAGCTGAAAATGAGTGTTTTGTTTCACTTATTTCTCTCACCGGCAAATTATGGATGGTAAAGACATAGAAGGAAACGGGTAGCCAAAAGGCATGGCACTGGTGGGCAGGTGTGGAAGGGCTGGACCCTAGGCTCTGCATTTTATGGGAAGGGAGCAAGCAGAGATCCAGGGGAATGAGGGTGAGCAACTACCCTTCTGGCTGCTTCAGGAAACGAAGTGATTGCAGTGGACTGGAAAGGCCTCAAGGATGTCGATCAGATCAACATGGACAGCACCAGCTCACTGCATGGCAGCAGCCTCCATCGACCTTCCACGGAGGTAAGGCTGGGTGCTTCAGAGATCCACCCACCAACTACAACAACCTCGCCCAAGTTCCTAGCTGCTTGACCATCTCATCATCCCATAAAGGCCCAAGGGGGAATGCTCTTCATAAGTTCTATGGCAACATCCCAAACACTCCTGTAGATGGAACAGACCACATCTTCCTGCTTCCCGAAACACACACCAAATGCTACACACTGAGATCTTTCTCAGCCTCAGGAAGGCCTACCTCTCTGTGACTATCTGGAAGTCCCTCAGAAGAAGTCAGAATTGCACTTCTAGAGGTGCCCAAATACCATCCCCTCTCCTCTCTCCTACAGCAAACACGAACAGATTTCTCCTGGGACGGCATCAATGTGAGTGCAGCCACCTCTAGCCCTCCTCAGCCTACCCTGACCCTTCTTGTCCTGCATTCATCGGGACCCTCTATAGACACGATATAGGCACGAGCCCTGCCCTGCTCTGCTGACCTCCCAGTTTTCAGGGGTGTGCCTATATACGTCCTTGGTTTTCTTTGTCAATTGTTCCCTTGGGTATCCACCTTCCTGGGAACCAAAAACTCTATTCTATATGTAGATCACCCCCCCCCCAGTCTTCTTATTCCTCTGCCCACTCTCTTACCTTCCCCATCCTAGCTCTCCATGGAGGACACCACTTCCATCCTTCCGAAGCTTAAGCGCAACTCCAATGCCTATGGCATTGGGGCCCTGGCCAAGTCATCATTGTCAGGTGAGACTCCAAACCTGGAAACAGGAATGCTGGCAGGATCGTCTTTGTTTCCCTGCTCGTCAAGATGTTTCAGAGTCTACCCACACAACATCAGCATTTATGTCAAGTCTCTCCTGTCCTGAGACTACCCCCTCAGGATACCAGGGGACACTTCCCCCAATGGTTGGAATCCCATGGAACCTGGGTGGGGGATGATGGGTGGATCTGCTTTGCGTACTGTATGATATCCTGAAGGGTGTGGGTATTGCCTTACTCCATAGGGATCTCAAGAAGCATGAAGGACCATGTGACAAAGCCTACAGCCATGGGGCAAGGCCGCGTGGCCCACATGATTGAGTGGCAGGGCTGGGGGAAGGCCCCGACGATTCAGCCACAGCACAGCCATGAGGCTGTGCGCAGGGATACAGATGCTTACTCCGACCTCAGCGACGGCGAGAAGGAGGCACGTTTCCTAGCAGGTACCTGCATCCCAAGCCCTCAGATGATACGTTTTGTTTGTTTGTTTATTTTGATGGTCAGAGGCTGACCATCCAGTCTGCTTCCTTATGGCAGAGTAGTCTCCCTGCATGTTGATCACAGGCTCATATTTTCTAGCAGCCTTGATTTCAACGTTGTTTTTGTTTTTGGACCGGTTAATCCTGGTAAGTTCCCTCCAACATATTTTAATTATAGCCTTAGAAAATGGGGTGCCAATGAGATTTGTGAGGCCATGTGTCCCAGATGTTTTCTTTCCTTTAATAGGGTACTGTCTTTCCCCTGGCCTCTCTTAGTCTAGGGGAAAACACAGGGGCCTGGGACTTCAAATGACTCTGCTTATACCTGTTTCTAAAAATGAAAGAGGCCCTGGGGATTTCTTCTAGCCATGCTCGTCAACGTTTGATTTCTTGAATTGACTTAGTGGACTCATGAGAATGACAGCTAGCGGATGGTTAAAGGGAATGGCCCTGGAAACGGTTTCGTTCTGATGATACTGGTATAGGTCTGGATGAGTATGTGGTGTCCATACGAAGGTGAACTAATCCTGCTAGCAGGTGTTAGGAAGATTCCCAAGAAGACGGGTAGGGCTGAAGAGAAGGACTTTTGTGTTGTTGGTATGTGTGGTGGAGGAAGTCTGAATGGGGCTGGATGATAGACATGGAGGGCAAAGAGGGAGGACAAGGTAATAGCAATGGGAGTTCAGCTTATTCATGGCTCTGACTAGACTAGGGACCCACAATGCTCTCATCCTCACTATTATGCCCTCCTTTCGTCTAGTCCTATGTGACTGGGGACCCGTGTTCACCTTATGCTCCCTTGGGAATTCTTCATTAATTTTGAAACCTACTATTTGGATGCCTATATCCTAGACCATCTGAATTTAGGCTCAATTTATTTCTTAAAAAAATGCTTTATTTATGTTCACGTGGTTTTATCTGCATATGTTTATGTGTTCCACATGTATGTAAGAGACCCTGGAGGCTAAGGGTGTTAGAACCCCCAAAGCTTGAGTTACAAGCTGTTGTGAACTGCCTGGCATGGGTACTCAGAACCTAACTCAGGTACTCTGCTAGAGCAGTAAGCTTTACCACTAAGCCATCTCTCTAACTCCAGGTTCAAATTCTAAAAACTCCAAAGACAAACTTCTGGAATTTCTAACTTAAATCTCTCAGGCTATTTCACCAGAGGAACCCATCTTTTCCCCTAGGAATTCAATAAGTGTGACCTTTTGGAAAATCCCCCATGGTCTAGCCTTGCTTCAGAGTAAAAGAGTAGACACTAGTACATGTGGTTATTGAGAATTTGAATTGTGACCCGTCTCATTGAAGATGTGCTATAAGGAAAGTACCAACTGATTCAAAGACATCATATGAAGAATGCAAAATACCTCATTAATAATGTTTATGTTGATTGTATATTGAAAGAGAATCATAGATAGACTTAAATTTAAGATTTCTTATTAAAACTAATTCCACTTGTTTGTTTCATTTTCTTTCTTTTTTTTTTAAAGATTTATTTATTATGTTTAGTGTTCTGCCTGCGTGTATTCCTTCAGGCCAGAAGAGGGCACCAGATCTCATTATAGATGATTGTGAGCCACCATGTGGTTGCTGGGAATTGAACTCAGGACTCTGGAAGACCAGCCAGTGCTCTTACCCTCTGAACCATCTCTCAAGCCCTCTGTTTTCTTTTCTTAAATGAGATGATCTTGTACTTCCATTGAACCATGCTGCACTAGGATTCTCCACACCCCTTTCATGGGTCTAAGGGTTACATGAGGACTCTTATGATAATTTCATTTCTTCTCCTAGGTGTCATGGAACAGTTTGCTATTTCTGAGGCTACACTTATGGCCTGGTCTTCCATGGATGGTGAGGACATGAGTGTCAATTCTACCCAGGAGCCACTGGACTGCAACTACAGTGACAACTACCAGGAGCTGATGGAGAGTCAGGGTGAGGGATGCTTCTAGAGTCCAACCCTGAAGCCTAAGGGGATTCCCAGCAATTTAGGCTCCCTCTGTCCTTTTAGGACTTTCCTGTTTGTCTCAGCTTCTCCGGTGCCCTCAAACCTATGTCATAAGCATAAGACAGGAGTTCTGTGAGCTCTTCTCACTGCCTGTGATGTTCTGTGGTTCCTCCAACCTTGCTCATTCTCTTTACAGATGCACTAGCTCAAGCCCCCATGGATGGATGGCCTCACTCCTACGTTTCACAGGGGATGTACTGCCTGGGGTCATCAGATGCCTGGGAAGCGAGTGATCAGTCCCTCATTGCATCTCCAGCTACAGGATCCTATCTTGGCCCTGCATTTGATGACTCACAGCCCAGCCTGCATGACATAGGGCCTTCCCAACCTGCTTCAGGATACTCTGCTCAGGAGCCTCCACCTTTGTTGGGGGTAGACACTGACTGGGCACCAGAGGTTGGTGGGGTGGACCTGGCCAGGGGATCTGTAGAGGAAGAGAAGAGACCACTAGCCCCTGAGGAGGAAGAGGATGCAGGATGCCGGGACCTAGAGTCACTTTCCCCACGAGAAGATCCGGAGATGTCCACCGCTCTTAGCCGGAAGGTGTCCGACGTCACATCCTCAGGTGTGCAGTCCTTTGATGAGGAGGAGGGGGACGCCAACAACTAGCTTCTTCCCACCCCCACTGACCTGAGGGGCATGGCTGCAACCCATACCCTATCAAGCTCCAGCAGCACAGATGAAACCCGGGCAGAAGACAGCAGGGAACCGTGAGCTTCCAGCCCTCACCAGCCCGCTAGCACCCTGGAAAGTGAAGGACCAGCAGGGGGTTTTATCTAGGTTTGTACTCCAGAAACCATCATTCCAGGAGCTGAGACCCAGGCAATTAGGTGGCTATGAACCTGGCATGATGGTGGGAGATGAGCCATAGCTATGGTTCTTGGGTCCATGCCCAGGTGCGCCGTGCTGAACACTGAATCTCAGTTCTTACACCCCTGATTTCGTCTTCCAGGAGCCTTGGCTATACTGTCTGAATGCCTCCTTTCTCCATTTCACTCTTGCTTTCCTGATTCTGTTTTCTCTGGCCATGGTATCAAGCTTCCCCAGTGTGGGAAGCGAGCCTCAGGGGCTGTTGGACGTGGCTTGGTGGGGACGGCAGAGTGGCCTGAACGGCCCTTCTGTGTTTAGCATAGACAGTGTGCCCAATTCAGGCATTCTTTGGCTTCTGGGATCGGGAGCCAAGGACGAGATGAACATGGCAGCTGGGAATGACAGGGGTCACAGTATGATTCTTCATCCCAAAGCCTACTCAGAGACAAGAGGGTCGCCAATGAGACAAAGAATAAAAGCAGCCACTTGAATGTCCTGTGGCTGGAAGGAGGACCTTAAGGATCTGGGAGAAGGCCCCATGGGGTTGGCTCCTCCAGTTCTAGCTTCCCTTTCTGCCTTCTTCCACCCATGCCTGAGGAGGGTGAGTGGGAACCAGTCTCAGATTGTTGACCTAGGACCGCAGTGTCCTCCCATCAATGGGGGTACCATGAGGGCTGGGCCTCCCTCTACCTTTCCCTAATTCTCTGGAGCTGTTTACACTTTTCTCTTTGCCTTTTCTACATTTTTATAACTTCTTGGGGACTCAGGGTTGAGCAGAGTGGAGTGGGGAGTCTGGTGCTGTCACTGCCTCGGCTGGGCTGGTGGCTGAGGGCCAAGGTGGACACTGGATGCTTCTGCGTTTTTGTCGGCTGTTCCCCGGGCTCCTTCATCCATTGTTACTTACGGGACTGGTTGTGGCGAGACATAAGCTTGCCCTCCCACACCTCCTTTGCCCTTCGATTCGGAGTGGACCATGGGGACAGGGAGCAGCAGCAAGTCGGTGCAGTACTGCTATGAGGGGGCTGGAGCAGCCGCAGCCTCCATCTGGCCCTTGGCATAAGCAGAGATTTGATAGGAGACGCCCAAGCTTGTCACCCCCTTTTTCTTCTTCCTCCTGTCTGTCTATGGCTCCAGTTCCAAGGCTTTGTGTCCTACTATAACTGTCAGGGGTCCCAAACTACTCCCTCCCTCACAGGAACAATGAGGCTCAGAGTTGGCGTGATATTTTTCTTCCGTGACTCTGTCCTGCACCATATTCATACACTGAAGTGTAACCAGAGTAGGTGTCCCACATCCTTCAGGGGAGGGGATGCATAGGATCCTGGGGTCTGTTCGTGTAGGAAACATGGGAGTAGACCTGGAGGGCCAAGGTAGGTGAATAGTCACTCAGCTCATCTAACGCTGCCTGAATGGGAGAAGATACCTCGTGTTTGCTAGTGTTGTGGTTTAGCCTATCAGGACCTCATTTCTCGGACTAGGAAGGGCTAGCCTGCCAACCCTGGCGACTGCCCCTAATGCCTGGTCTCCTGTCCTAGCCCCCTGGGACTTGCATGTTCAAGCTAACCTACTCCCAGGGTCTCTCTGCCTTGTCTATCCTCTCTATCAACATGTTTGTCTCATCTCAGTGCCCCCGTATTCTTCCCCCAGGTGAAGGTGGACATCGAGTCCAGAGAGTAGGTTCATTCGCTTTGATTCCCTTTTGCTCAGGGCCCTGGAGAGTTAGGAAGACTAAACTAAAGCAGCTTTCTTTACTCCTTCCATTCCTCAAGGAAGCCAAATGGTCCCCAATGAAAGACTACAAAGGACCTGAAGGAGCCTTGTAGGGTCTATACCTGAGCAGGGGCTTGGTTTCCCCAGGCTGCTGGCATACTGCCACAGAGGCAGGTGAGGCCCGCCCCACTCTGGAGAGAGAAGACTCAAGGAACTGACCCAGGACCATGTTGAACTCTTTTGGAGGGAGGGACCACCTCTCTGGTGCTGGGGCAGGGTGCATGGGGGTTTGCTTCTAGCCTACTTTAAGGGGAGGGGTGGGGCATGTGCAGGAAGAGGCTTTTAGGGGTGGGTGGGAAGGGTTGCTTTTCCTTTGGGGTTAAAGGCTGTGCAGCACGTGTTACAGCAGCTGGGGAGCAGGGCTGTTTTTTAGATTGTGAATGAAACTGCTCTTGCTGAATGATTTTTTAGGGGGGGTACACTTTAATTTTCAATTGACTTTATTAAATGAAAATCCAAACCTTCCATTCCTTCCCTTCCATTGCCCTCCCCAGTTTACACACCTCCCTTCTTTTCCTTGTGCTAAGGAGGGAATCTTGAAGGATGAGTTCTTACCCCTTTATATCCCACACCCTGTCTTCCAGGTCTGAGGCATACCCATTTCTATGGTCAGTCTTAGCATGTTTTCTTAATGTGAAACTCACCCCAGGCCCAGGAAGGACTCTATGACATATATTACAGAGAGAATTCTATATAAATATATATAAGTATTATAGATTATATATACATGGGCATGGGCTTTGATGCCCCCTGCTAATTCTCCTACCTAGGCTTCAGTGTCTCTCTTGGCCTGAGGAGGTGGAAGGAACCCATGTTGGAGAAGGCCAGAGGCTGTGTTCAATGACACTAAACAGAATGTGGTGGCATCCTCTGAGTATGAGTGTCTTATTTGGGGGGATAGAGGAGACCTGGGCAAGGGGGGAGGGGCAGACAAGAGGCTGTCTGAGGGCTCAGCTGCAGAGCTAAAGCATACAGCGAGGGAAGGAAAAGCCCATGAATGGAGCCAGGTGTCTACGTGCTCAGAACATGTGGCATCTCTTCCTAGGTGTAGCAGGCTGATGCTGTATAGTACAACAATCAAATCCTTGGCTAACCAAGATGAGAGTCCTCCAGGGGTGGGGCAAATGAAAGCTTGCCACCCCAAGGGTACCCCAAGTCTGTGCCAGAAGATCCCAAGGAGCTATTATAAAGGACTGGAATCTGCATGACCCACTGTTGGTGCTTGGGGAGGAGCTCCAGCTAGAGTAGCTCCAAGGCAGAGATGACTGACGGCAGGCTAAGCCATCCATTGCAGTGGGAAAATGCATGTCCTAGGGGAAACCTGGGACTAGGGGGACAGCCTGGGATACAGGAAAGCTTTCTGCTGCCGGGGTCAGACAAACGCCCTGGGCCAAAAGGAGCCTTTGTCAACCTCTTTTCCAGGGAATTGCACTTGGTTTCCTGGAACCTAGGGCGGGCAGGCTTGGGGTCATGTTGTAAGGTGGTGAGTCCACAGTGCAACATTATGGTCCCACATCCCTTCCAATGTGGCACATCAATCGATCTGGACCACCATTCTCCTGTTCCATGTAGAAACCGAAATCTAGACAGGCAGAATCAGGATGGTACCCGAACAACACTGGGGACTGTGGGAGGTGAGAGACTGATGGGGACTGAACCTGCACAGCAGGAAACACAGGTGTCTTCCAAGCACGGGGCCTTGAACCCTGCCTGGAAATGGGGGAAGGCATCTGATGGACCCAAATTCTTCCATGCCCAAGGTCAAGTTCTCCTTAAGATCATCACCATCACCTTTCACAGTGCAGGTAAGAATAAGACGAAGTGGGGGCCTCCCCGACTTCAACACCCCTATCACACACAAGCCCACTCTCTGGCATGAGCCCCTGTTTCTTATGAAGAAAGTTTGGAAGGGGTTGTTCACAGAATCAGCTCATCTTCATCCTCCTCATCAGTGGACCGCAGGCTCGGGCCATGCAATATGTCAGCCAGGTCCTCCTCTGGTCCTGGGCTTCCCACCATCTCCAGCTCCTCCAGCTCACCCTCCACTCTGGCTGGGGCCATGCAGTGAGGGACCTCTGGAGATGGAGGTGGTACAGGAGTCTCTGGCATGGTAGGAACTTCTGCTCCAGGAGCCCCATCTCCACCCTCAGGCAGACCCCAGCCCTCTACAGGAGGGGGTGGCCCCCCAGGACTCTTCCGAGTTGAAGTTGTATTCCGGAAGCTGGCAAGAGGAGGGCGGAGCTGCACCCCAGATTTGGTGTGACCCTCAATAGCTTTCTGTAGCTGGAGAGGAAAAGGAAGAGGTAAAGAGATAGATAATGGGAAAAAGAAAGAAGATGGGGGCAATGAAATAAACACTGCAAGAATTGACTAAACAGAAAGAAACAAATGAAAAGAGTAGCAAGCAGGGGAGACAGCCAAGACAGACAGGGAACAATCATAGGGAAAGACAAAAAGACAAAGCTATTCCTGCACATCAGAAGGAAGAGGCTGCCAGCCTCCCTGAGAAAGGCCCCAGGAACCCCTTTCCTCCTAGTGGTTGCTTCGTACCTCCCACATATCCCCACACCCCTCCCGATAGCTCACCTAAACCCTACTCAGCCAAACCAGGCCGCTGGGAGAAAACCACACGGGGTCCTTACTGGCTGGAGAACTATGTCACTTAGAGGACTGTGACCACAACATGCTTTGCAGACTCTCCCTTCTGGAGGGACATCTGCTCTACATGTTCCCCACCATGTCCCCTTGTCCTGGGTCCATTCCTCCTTCTCTTTCTCTCTGGTCAAGTGGGGCCTAGTCATCCTTACCTCTTCTAGTGCCAAGACACCTCTGAGCTTCCCCATGCTGGTCACATAGGCAAGATGGAGGCCAAGAAGTGAGAAGAGTGTATGAGTCTGATGGGGAAAGCACAGGTCAGCATGTGCCCACTTCTGCCCTCCCTAAAGCCCTGAGCAGTCAGCAAGGGCTTGCCTTGTGCAGCGTTGTCTGCTCCACCAGCTGGAAGGGAGACTGGTCAATACAGCAGCAATCAAAGCACACAGGCTGGCTCAGCTGTTCCCGCTCCCAGGCCTCAATCTGTTGACAGAGTATCACAGAGACCCCTTCAACTTCAGGAGCTCAGCTTTGTCCCACAGGAACCATCACAAACACTCTTGGTTGATAGGTACACCTTTTCCTCTCGGAGGGTCACAGCTTCCTTCTCCTCTGTTATCTGACCTCAAGGTCTACCCTTCACCCTCAAGTACCCAGAATATGGGTCCTTCCTGTAGTCTCCATCCTCCTGGTCTTCACACACTTTTGTCCAACCTTCACTGTGTGTCATATTGGCACTCCCATTCAGACACATTTTTTTCTGTTCAGTAATTCCTATCACACCTTGATGCTTTGTGAGCCTTTGCTTTTCAGAAATGGCAGTTTATACTCAGACTTATGTTGGCCCTTCTGCCTACTGGATATACACTAATTGGTAGAGTTAAGTGATGTCAGCAGCTGGAGATGGAGGCAGCTAGCCGTCACCTCTTAGGTGTAGAGCAGAGTGATTATTTGTTGACTGAGCAGACTCTCTACACTGCTTGGTATTTAGTTGACTTGGACTGTTTATGTTTTGCTTGTTTTGTTTTTTAGTCTATTAACCAAATCATTAAGGCTCAAAGCCAGCTATCCTCTTGACTTACACATCTACAACCCAAGATGCCAGATAAGCCACGCTTTCCAGGACTCATCAATTGATCTAAGATGCTCTCCAGTCCTACTGAATGATGACACACTTCAATTTTATTATTTTCTAAATCTGCACTCTAACCTGCAGAGAGTACCAGCAAAGGCTAGCAAGCTCCTAGTCCCAGGATTGAGTGATGAGTCCACATTGAAGCTCCCTCCAAGGGTCATGTTTTGTTGAAATTTCTGGACACAGCTATGCATCCTCTAAACTCCCATGATCCTGGCTAAAGGGTTACAGGGAGCCTAACTGTTTCTTAGTATAAGAGGATGCTTGTCTGAAATGTTGCAAAGAGGATGAGACTTAGACAGGACCTGCTTTCCTGGTCCTTCTGAGATCATCCCAGGCCTTCTCAGCTCCACCCCCTTTCCCAGTAACAATAGTAGCAACATTTTCAGAGAACATTCGCAAAGTGCTTCATCTGTACTGGACATAATTCTAATTCCTGTCCGTGTCTTAGTTCATCGAATCCTCTTAACAGCTTTGCCTTCGTCTGCATTGTGCAGATGAACCCGCAGTGCTAAGTTTGACAGGGGCTCCATAGGCAGTGATTGGTTGACGCATTTGTGTGCTGACCATATATAGATATACCTCCAGCTCCTGTCCAAGGAGAGGATGATGTTGCTGCTGAGTCTTATGAAAAGTTGAACACTGGTTAGAAACTAGCGCTCTCACTATGTGAGACTTAAATCTTAGCAGGGACAGTAGGTGAATTCTTTTCACATTGACTACTTTCTCTAATTTCTGTATTGACTCAATATGATTTTTGTCAAAACCAACATCTTGATATTGTCTAGGTTGTCATCTTGCAAAATATAAGGAATTTTTACTTTTGTTTGACTCTTGACCTCAGAAATGTCTTCTCAGTATCTGTTTGGGGAAGATATACACTAGAAATACATCATTGGGTCTTCTTTTTGTACCTAGATGCGCGTTATTTCTAACAGGCATTAAAGGGCCATATTCATCAACTGTCTGGCATTCAGTCTTCATGGTACAATAAGAAATGGTGGCATACACCTTTAATCCTAGCACTTGGGAGGCAGAGGCAGATGGATATTTGTGAGTTTGAGGCCATCACAGTGAGTTCCAGGCCAGCCAGGAACTGCATAGTAAGACCCTGTCTCAAAAACAAAACAAGAAAAGCAATACCTTCACTGGATGAAACAATCTGCTGTGGATTTTCTTACCTCTTCTGGTGACATGTCATCCACTAAATCCGTTGAATCCTAGGGAAGAAAGAAACAGGGCCAATTTCTTTCCCTTTTCTTCTCAGGCTAGTTACAGTTTTCAGAGATGCAGAAGCCATGTCTTCCTGGGCGGATCCAGCCCAAAAGCCACCTTTTCAAACCATCGCCACCCTTGGTGGGATCTCTGCCCTTCTAAGGACTTCGGTTTCTCATCCCACAAAGACAAGCTCCTGATCTTCCTTCTTCCTTTAGACACATATTCGCTTACCTGGGTTATTTTCTTCTTTGTAGCGTGAGCTCTGCCCAGTAAGCAGTGCAGCAGGCGCCAGAAGATGGATGATCTTTGACCTGAAAGGAGTAGTGAGAAGATGGGGTGGGGTGTGACCAGGTGCTTCCAATGGTCTCTGACACTGTGCCACCAAAGACCCGTACTTCCTCTAGCTGTACCCCAGTGGATTCATTCCTCTTTTCGACCTCTTTGCCAACTCCCTAAGACAGCATCATGGGATTTATCAATTAGTCAGCTCTTGAAATCACCTAGTAGCTTTTAGTAAATGTGAGTCCAAACATAACTCCCAAAGCATGCTGAGAGGTCTTTACCTGCAGGCTCTGGAGCTTCAGGTGGCTGTTTGTGGTTGGGCAGCGGCCCATTAGGTTCTTCAGGGTAAGATGGAGCAGTAGGAAAGAGGGGAGGTGGAGGAGGGGGAGATGGTAGAAGCTAAAAATAAAATAAAATAAAGCATTCTCAGTCTCAGAAAAGAGGCCTCAGGATGCCCTCCTTGCTGCCTTTACTAGCAGGTGTCGTGGGAGATCTAACTCTATACTGCCCCCCCACCGAATTCTTTTCTTCCTCTCAAAACACCACTCAGGCCCTGGTCTCTTTTTCACTGGCTCCAGTATGGTCACTCTTTCACTTGCCAGTGTTTCCCTTTCCTTCTTTCCAGCATCTGCCACAGCAAAGCCCAGCTTAGCCCAGTCCAGTCCTGCCCAGCTCAGCCCATTCCAGCCCAGTATAACCCAGTCCAGGCCAGGCCAGCCTAACCCAACCCAACCCAGTCCAGCCTAACCCAGCCCAGTCCAGGCCAGCACAGCCCAGCACAGTCCAGTCTAGCCTAATCCAGGAGAGATATCACTATTGACCCCTACTGGCATTTTTGCTTCTGTCAGTTTCCTTTTTCTTCTGTCTTGGTTACCTCTGTCTTCCTGGAGATGTCCTCATCTTCATCCTCATCCACAAAGGCGAAGGACTCTGGCCGACCACCAGGGTGCCACTCTCCAGCCAGCCGTGCCTTGCCATCATAGGGCAGTTCTGATAACTGGTGCGCCATATCCTGGGCAGCCCTCAACCTTCGCTCTGCACACAGGTGGCGCTGGAGGAGGGACTGCAGTTCTGAGCGTTCAACTGAGCCCAGCAGGATCATTGAATCTGGGGGACAACCATGCTTCTTTGAGGGCCTGCTCCACGACCACAATGTTTAGCAAGTCAGGTGCTGCAGGAGCTCAAAGCCTTTCCTGATCCCAGTTCTTACCTTCTCTTACTGAAAAATTCATCTTAAAACTCCTCCACGGTGGCCTCACTTGATTCCTTTAATTTCACACATTTAGCACTTACAGACCCAATTGGCAGCACACTAATTGGTGCTAATCTGTACTTATCTGTATGATGCCCTAATATCGTATTTGCAAATATGTAAGCTTGATATTAAAATATGCTGATTAACCCTATCCAAAAGTAATGACGCTCAAGAGGCAGTTGTAATAGTCTGAAACTCAAACACACTCTAGAGGAGTCTATAAGCAACAGTAGCATCGGATCCTCTCTCCTGGAAGAAGTTCCATCCTTTAAAACACCTAGGTCCTAAGAGGATATGAACAAGATGCTCCCTTTCCAAGAGGCCTTTATGTGTTTATAGAAATCCTGCCACAGTGCTGAACATTTTCTGTAAGTTAACATCCATAGCACTGCATCAAGGGCACTAACACACGCCTTACTGCTACATCTTCATCATCATCATGAAAACCTTGCACCTATTGGCTGTGCACCCTTGCTCTAAGCAAGATCCATGGATTAGAGCTACTTGGAAGGACTCTGAGCTTACAGCAATGTCTGAACTAATGTAGTTTGAGAAATTTGGATGCTCTGAATGTCTGAAGTTAAAACTAACATTATTCCTGGCTCCAAATAGCTCCTCGTGTCTATTTTCTATTGCACTAATTCACAGACCAGTGAAGTGCTTACTGAATGTCCAGTTAATACATAGAACTCTAAAAGTACAGAGATTATGGTCTCTACATTCAAGGGCTACCCAGTCTACTGAGGAAGACAAACGACAGTAGCAGTGACACACAGCAAAGTGAAATGCCAGCGGTGGGCAGGAAGAAGGGTGAATGGAAGGGAAGGTGAAATCAACATTTATGAAGGGCATTTCCTTCTCCATGAGGAACAGTTCTCAATCTTCCTTAGGCTGGCCATTAGAGCTATGACATTACTGAGTGAAGTAGGAGAGGGGCCCAAGATTTTCAGTTGGCCCACACTGTTTATGAAGTCTCTCCTTCTGAAATCACTTACCCACCATGAATGGATCTGTAATTCTAATTCAAGAGCTGCTAGAGATGCTTTTGCTATAATTCACGGACATGCACAGAGCAACAACAGGTGAGCTGCCTGAATCTCATGTCCCCAGCTGAAGTTGAACAAACAACACTCAGTCGTCTCACTCCAGGCCAAGCAAACAGTGCTCGGTTAGCAGTCTATCTGATGCCACATTGTTTCTTAGAATCTTTGTGCTGTGTGTGCTGACTCTGCTGTCAAAGTGTCCCCATACATTCTGCTGAAGTGCTGTCTACTGATCCTAAGCAGTAGAGGGAGGGCTGTGTGTTGCCTTATTGAGAAGATATGTTAGGTGAGTTTCACTTAGGTAGGATTACAGTGCTGCTGGCCACGAGTTCATGGTTTATACATGAAAAAAATGTCTATTAAATAAGGTATCTTAAAACAGAAACACAGACAACGTGGCTACGTATCGATTGCTTGGCAAAAATGCTGTGACCACAGTCAAGGGACTTAGCTCTGTATTTCCTCTTGGAACATTGTTCTGAAAACTGTTCCATGTGCATGAGGACTTTAAAATTCATGGCTGCATGAGTAGTAAGAATTGCCTGTATTTTCTTAATTGGATTTTAACCGCCTTGAGTGCCTATGTTATGGCTGTGTTTTTTACATCCTAAAGGAAGAGCATTTTCCGCAATCAGAATAAGCTGAGCTTCCCTTAATAGCTCTAAGTTTAAGTCCATCCCTGCGATGATGAATCCTGTCAGCTTACCTGGATTTTGAATCACTCGGGAGACTGGTGAGGCACACCTCTAGTTGTGTCTATGAGGACAGTTCTAGAGGTTACATGGGGAGGGGGCAGATTCACCCTAAATCTAAGTAGCACAATCTCATGGCTTTGCATCCCAGAAAACATGGGGGAAAAAAAAAGAATGAAAGCAGCTAAGTACCAGCTTCTTTTCCAAGGTATCTTGGCCTGCCATGATGTGTGCTACCCTGTCCCACCACGCTCTCTCTATCATAAGGGACTGAACTCTCTGAAACCAGAAGCTGAAATAAGCATTTCTTCCCTAAATATGTTTATATTAGGTAGTTAGAAAGTAGCTAAGATGATGCTGGTGTTCTCTGCCTCTGAACAACCAACCCCGCTTTTGGTCACCAGCTGGTTAGTCAGCTTCCTTCCTTCCTTCCTTCCTTCCGTCCTTCTTACCTTTGGAATCAACCAATGGTAAAGTCTTGACTGTGGTGGTCTGGAGTAGGTTTCTCAGATCCCCATATGTGCAAGAAGCTGAAACAAACTTCACATCACGTACCATGATGTCTTCAACAAAGATTGTAAATTTGCTAAGGGGGGAGAAAGCATCCTGGGTTAGCTCACTACAGGTCTATGCAGGCCCTTCCTTCTTCCCACAAGGTCTGACTTGCATTCTCTCTCTTATAGTATTTATTATATGTGTGGAAACATAAAAATAATTTTTGAAGAAACATGCTTCCCGATGCCAGCCTTGTTCTCGGCTTCAGGACCTCCCACATCCCGCCATATCTAAACTAATTCTCGCTAGTGGTCCTGACCTGAGCTGGTTCCAACCAAGGTCTGGCAAATAGGGAAGCTTCTTGACCTGGATGATGCTGTCATAGAGGGAGGGTTGCAGACTCTGAGCCACCATGTTAGCCAAGATAACAGCCACCATCATGGGCAGGATGTGAGCAATCTGACCAGTCAACTCGAAGCAGATCACAGCTGTGGAGACTGTGTGGGAGACAGCCCCAGTCAGAGCTGCTGCTCCTGGAGTGAGAGGAATGTATTGACAGGTTAGAGCTGTCTTTTTGGTGTTGGGGATGTGCGAAATACAGTGAGGATGACACAGAATAGGAGACAGGACCCGGGTCAGTACCAACAATCCCAGCATTGCTACTTTTCAAGAGTAGGGTGAGAATGCTGGCCTGTTCAAAAATGATCTACTTTATACAGAACCTTCAGTAAGTTACAAAATGACCTGTTTGATCTACTTTATACAGAACCTTCAGTAAGTTACAAAATGCACACGCAGAACTTCTTCATTTACAATATGAAGAGAATGAGATCTTATCCATTCTTTGTTTTTCAAAGTTTGGATCACTTTCAACTGAATATTTAAAAACCTAATAATAGAATCTTACTTTGAGCCTCAGGTGTTGATGCCAACAGTTCATGAATGAATAGCAAGAAAATTCAAGAACCATGCTGTGGACATAGAACCTTGAGAGCTCCATCACGAGCCACAGATCCTGATTCTGTGTCTATTACATGAACAGTCTTTACTTCCCTGAATACCTTGCTCCCATCCACAGAGTGACAATGTCACTAAAGAACTTCCAAAATTATTACAGATCTAAATCATTATGATTCTATAGGCTCACCAAAGGTAGAATCAATCTTAAGTATTTTTAAGTTGTCGTTTTATCAATTCAATAGTCACTCATACTTTATTTGAACTTTTTATTCAAATATGAGGGAAAGGTCAGCCTGGTCTACATAGCAACTTCCAGGACAGCCAGGGCTGTGTAAAGTGACCCTGTGTGATGGTTTGAAAGAAAATGGCCCCCACAGGGAGTGAAACTATTAGGAGGTGTGGCTTTGCTGGAGGAAGTGTGTCCCTGTGGAGGGTGTGTCATTGCTCAAGCAATGAACAGCATGGCACTCAGTTCCCTTCCTGTTGCCTGTCAATCAAGACGTAGAACTCTTAGCTCCTTCTCCAGCACCATGTCTGCCTGCATGCTGCCATGTCTTGCCATGATGAAAATTGACTAAGCCTCTGAAACTGTAAGCCACTCAATGAAATATTTTCTTTTATTAGAGTTGCTGAGGCCATGGTGTCTCTTCACAGTATTAGAAACCCTAACAAAGGCACCCTGTCTTAAAAGCAAAGCAAAAACAAAAAACCCTAAAACTAATAAAATAAAATGATGGAAATATCCATTGGAAAAATGTAGGAGAATGCTTATTTGAAAATATAACAATTAAAGGTCATAAAAGTCTAATATTAGGAGATACGACCTGAGTAGATAATGCACAGAGCATTGTTCAGAACATAACCTACACAGTATGTGTATACTGGAAACTGTGCAATATGGAAGACGAGAGATACTTGAGAGACACGAATAGGACAGAAGACTCCTATGGATAAAGGAAGCTTTTATAAAGGAACTAGGATCAGGAAGTAGAGTGCCATACATAGGTCTACCTCAGCAGCTATTTTAGAAGTTCCGGGCTCATGTTTCTCAGCTCTTTCTCCTCTGTTATTAGTGTCCCTATTTAGGCATCTGTACTAGCCTGACCTTAGGGTGCTGACCTGACAGGAAATGTCCAGCTGCAGCCACTAAGAGCACCTCCTGTAAACATTTGCTAAATTCCCTTTTAAAAGCTGGGTCTTGCCCACCTCCAGTCTCTCTCTCTCTCTTTCTCTTTCTCTCCCCTTTTTCTCCCCCTCTCTCTCTGCCATCACTCTCGTCCCCAGTGACCAGTCTCTGCCCCTCCCAGCTCCCTTTTCTGCCCCTTCTCTCCTCTTCCAATAAACCTCCTATGTGAGACTTGTTACATGGCATGACTTCTCTTGATGACATTCTTAGATTACAAAAAATTAGTCCCCGTTAACATGAACACAATTCAGTTTGGATGAACTGGGCCCATTACCTGCATTATTGATTCCTTAAATCTTAGGAAATAAAGAGCCTACTAAACACGTAAAGACAAAGCAAGGTACCACATCCTTCTTTTCTGTTTGTTTTGTTTTTTGAGACAGGGTTTCTCTGTGTAGCCTTGGTTATCCTGGAACTCACTTTGTAAACCAGGCTGGCCTTGAGCCATCCTAATTTTCTTATTTGATTCCTATGATCCATTTTCCACAGGAAGGAATTAAGGCTTACAAAAAAGAAACAGTGAGAGGCAGAGCCAAGAACTGGCTGTTTGAACAAAACTTGAATTGAATAGTGTTGTACTTAACTAAATTGCTGTACCTTGAAAGAAGATGTATTAGCAGACTTTGATTGCAGGGATTTGGGGTACTCAATGTCTGCTTATAGAGGTTAGGAATATGTCTCACCAATTACTGCATAGCCCCCAGGTAAGATCTTGTAGAGGAAGTCATCAAATAAGATACCCTCAGGGAACAACATGGCCATGATCTCTCCTACCAGCCTTCCAAATGCAGCTCCTAGAGGTAGATAAAGGATACTATTGAGATAAATTTTCTTTGTGTCCATGTTTTCAGCGTAATCTGTACTTAGGCACTAAGACCACAAACTCGCAGTGTGCTAGGTTTTTCCTTGTTTTCTCACCACCCACCCAGATTATAGCTATCAATATGATGCCATCAACCCTTACCTAGCACAAAAACAGGCATGAAGCCTCCACAGGGTATGGGCATAGTGGTGGCCACAATGGACATCCAAAACTAGGATTAAAAAGAAAGAAACATTAGAATCCCCTTTCCAAAAGTATCTCCATGCCCCTCTCTCCTCACTGCCCTCCTCCTTCCTACTTCCAGAGTCATAACAGAAATGTCCTGGGATAGCTAACCCTTTTGGAAACCTTATCTGTCACCATTTTCCAGATCCTGAAAAACTTGGCATCTTCAGGCTAAGAGATCAACAAAGATATCATAAAAAAGTTCCTTCAGATGGCTAACTCAAATCCTTCCAACTCTGAGTGACTATATTTTCCTTTTGGCAATCTACAACAAGGAAGTCCCAGAGGATCCCTCGTTCACTGTTCCCAAAAGACCCTCACCCAGTGAGCTCAGCCAGCCCACCCCATCTCTGTGGAGTAGTGCCAGAACAAAGCTGGAGGCCACTTTTCCCTGCTCAGTTTATTTTTATAAAAGAGCCCCAGATCAATGTGGCAGATTCTTTAAAGTCTACTGATTTTTTGTCTGGTTAATTTAGCTTTGATTTGATCATTTACAAAGCTATGCAGAAGGTAAGCCTCATAGGAACCTGAAGAGAATACAGCTTTGTTTGAGCCTTTGTCTTTGATATCAAGCTACCTTAAACAAGGATCAAAATGATATCTGGATCCTGGCGACATAGTGATAGAGTATATTCTTAGAATCTATGAGGCCATGTGTTAAATCCCAGTACTGGAAAAAAAAAATGATCTGTCTTGGCTGTACCACAGGGACCAACTGAGAACCTGATTAGTCTTTCAATATACCAGAAAAGATATCCAAGGTCAATTTTGCAAGGCACTATTCCAACAGAAATTGGGACAATTATAGTAAAAGCAATGTGTAGACTCTGAGGCAAAGAATCCAAAAGAATTGAGAAATACAGCATGACAAGAATGGTGGCTAAACATTAAATAGCTAAAGAAGAAATAAAAGCATGAGACATAGTTTGGAAAGTAATTCCAGTGTAAGTTAATCAATCTGATAAAAGGATTCCAAACTAATTAGGTACAGATGAAAACAGCCAAATGTCTGAACAAGATGTTAAGATTAAAGTATTTGCACTTGGTGGTGGAGGTGAATGCCTTTAATCCTAGCACTCGGGAGGCAGAGGCAGGCGGATCTCTGTGAGTATGAGGTCAGCCTGGTCTACAAGAGCTAGCTCCAAGACAGGTCCCAAAGCTACAGAGAAACCTTGTCTCAAAAAACCAGGGGAAAAAAGATTAAAGTATTTGCAATTCCTTGAATCATGAATATGAAACACTAATGAGAACTAAATTTCTTAATTTTATGAAGTTTAGAAGGCATTCTTTTAAGCCAAAGCTGAACCCAAGAGGCAGTTAGGAAGATCCCAAGAAAATTTTACTCTAAAGTGTGAGATGCAGCAAAACAAAACATCTACTTCATGTCAGAATATGATCATTGAGACGGTTGAGAACTGAGAGTTAAATGTGCAAAGCAAAGAGGGCACAGACTGACAATTTCTTCGGGGGAAGAAGGCGACCCTCTCTATTTCTGCCTTCCCTTCATTGGCACAATGCTCCATAAGTGTAGGTAGGAAGCAACTAAAGAAAGACAAGTTGATGATAGAAGAATATTCATGCAAAACAGTAAAAAAAATTCTCAAAGCTTCATAGTCACTAAAACACTCCAAAGTAAAGTTCATCCAGAGAACGTGTTGAAAATGCAGATGAGCAGAGGCTTCTGAAGACGACTCTATTAGACAGTCTGGAGGCAGGGTTCCATGCACTTGTTGCTTAAGCTCCTTGAGTTATGACATTTAACACATCAAGAAGCATTACACTCTCATGTACCATCTCTTTAGAATACGTACATGAGAGTCACAAGGGATTCTGTGAGTTCAGGTTATTTGAAAGCTCCAATGATACAGATGATGGGTGATGGATAGGTCTAATTTCAGAGGGTAAAGTAGATTCACAGAAAAGTGTAAAAACTAGATCAAGACTGGAGATACTGAAGTTACAACTCCCATGGCACAAAATGGGGTGACTGAGATTAGCAAACGTTCTTAGCTATTGGCACATGAAGAAAAAAAAAACTAAGAGTAATGTGGCACACAAGCAACTTCTAAGATTTTAAAGATCCAGTTCTAAAGAACTGAGAAACTAGAAACCTGTTATCACTGACTTCATTATATTTAGACCCATCACAAGAAGGAATAATATGAAAATCAGGCAAAAAGTCTTCCACAGAGAGCCTCAGGCTATGCTGAAACTCAACACCAGGCAATGCTGTTAGCCTTATTAAAAGGGAGCAGAGATGTTGGGATTATATTCATGTTCATGGGAAATCTCTTGATTTTCAGCACTCCACTCCATACCTCACACTCCATGAAATTGGGAAAATTGGGGAAGTAGGAGGTTCCTTTCACCAATATTAAGAAGCAACTGAACCAAGCCTGGAACCTACCTCACGGACACTGCCAGAAGGGCCACATGGACTAGATTTTGAATCCAAAGGAAGAACAGTAATTCTAGTCCTGCTCTGGATTGAACACAATTTGAGTGTCTTGCAGGATTCCACTTGAAAATTTCATCTCTTCCTGTGAGCTATCAAGAGGGCGAGGACCTAATCCAGCTGTGGTGCGTAGAAGTGGAGGCTTTTGAAATTTTTTAGGATTAGGCAAGACACTGGGATGAAATGTCAGGTGGCTTCCTAGCAGCTTTCCGAGGAGCGAGAACGGAGGCGATGCACACAGACGCAGGTGCTTCTTGCTGCTTACCATGTTCTACAGAGTTTAGGATTCTACTAGCAAAAGCACCGTCACTGCTATGACCCTGTGACCTTGGATGTCTATAACTGTGAGGCAAAAATACTCTCTTCCTTATAAGGTAGAGCCTGCCTCATATATTTAATTATAATAACAAAAACAGATGAATATAGGTACTTTTATATTTTAATTTGGCTACATGTTCTATTTTTCACATTTGGAAACAAAATGAGAGTACTGTTGTGAGCCCAATGATTAAGCAATGAAAATGCTGGGAAGCGGTGACTGGTAAAACTGAATTTGCAGCAAGGAAGATTTTAGAAATTAGAAATATTAAAGAATATTGCAAACTTTCCGCAAACTGTTGGGCTTGAAATATAGCCCAGAACGTATTTCTTTTCCTTATACACTTACAATGTGAATGTTCTGTAGGCTGTAATTCAGTGAGAAGTTAAGTACAGTGACATACAGATGAGTCTTTCTATACCATCCAAGCGGGGCTCTAAAAATAAGCTGGACTTTATGAAGATACATAGCTGGAAATCTGGGGATATGGATAAGGTAAGGAGTAAGTGTTGAAAAAAATCTATTTTATTTTTAGAAAAACTTTAAAAATTTTTGACATTTTAACCATCTAGAGGACCCTAAGGTAACATAACGTACATAATAACATACACACAGTTTTGACTAATATACAACCTAGACCAATCTGTATCACTACTAGATCATAGATACTGAAATCCCATCAAAACATGGACCTGCTTACTGCAGATGTGATCATAGACTTGACAGGCAAGTTGCAGTCCATATGTTAGAGCTCATGCTAGAAATCTCAGCTTTCAGGAGAGGACAAGTTCAAGGCTAGCCTGGGTTACTTTACTTTCCATGTTCCCCCAAAGCTCAACCAGTATGGAAAGCGAGAAATTATAAATTAGAGAAGATGACAGTTACAAACAAAAATCTAGACATCAAACACCTAACAAGATTCTTGGAATATTTTTATGAAAAATTATCACGTATATTAAAGAAAGAAACAAAAAGGGTAAAATAAATAAAATGTCCAAAATATGGATGCTATAGATTCAATTAGTTCACCTTTGGTGAGGTAGGGAAGAAGAAATCCACAGCAACCCTTAGGAGCCTAAGCCTGAGATCTGAGACCTGATGTATGAAGCAACTGGAATCTTTAATAATAATATCATTGAAAGGTATGTTAACAGGCAGCAGCAGAAAGCAAGGAAATGTAAAATTAGCCAAAGGCCAATGACCAAGAGTTATGTATTTGGCAATGCTGTTTCATAACATTTATTGAATAAATGAATTCATTGTATTATAAGAACAATATCGATATAGCAGTGATCCATATTCTCGTACAATACAGAATCACAAAAGTATAAATAAGAGCAAGGTATTGAAAAGCATGAGCGTTTAGGCTGGACAGAGACACCTATACTTAAGTCATGCTGTTAGTACAAGAAAAGTCAGCAAGAAGGAAAAAACAGACAATCGTCATCTAAAACAGGTGTCACTCCAGGTTTGGAAATAAAAGAAATCTTTGTACAGGGTGGTAATATGAAGCCTCTACGGTTATAATTTGTGGTGGGCGGATCTGAAAAAGGCTGTAAAAGGTATTATCTCTGATTTCCTAATTAGGAAATGTTAGGAAAAACTGTTCTAGTCTAGAAAAATCCTTGTACTCTCACTGTCTAAGTGGAGAATAATTACATTTGTAAAAATTATTTAAAATCATGAATAAGGTTGATTTGCTATTTCATCACCTTCAGATCTCCAGGAAAGAAATTGGAGAGCTGAGTGCAAACCACGCAAAAGGGAACAATGGCTCCGCGGAGATTAAGTATCTAATTATCTAACATGTGGGAGGAATTCGGGTAATTGGTCTGGGGTTCTTACACAGTTATCTATATTGCTAAACTCTGTCTTGTTCGAATGTACTTGGCTGCTTTGATGCCTTAAAAAGATAACAAGTGGAACTATTAGGAAGGCTATTAGAGTTATGGCAAACATCACTAAGTTGACATGAGTGGAGCAATTAAGCTACACCCTGGTTATTTTGATAGACAGGCAATTTATGCTGCGGTTTGCTCACGGCTTCTGTCTAGGCTGGACACAGACCAGATGAAGTTCTGCCCTTCCTGTACAAGGCCTGGGCTCCTCTACTGACAACAGAAGCATAGAGGGGCTGTCGTGGGGCAGAGTACCTTCATGATGAAGAAGAGAAGGATGATGATGACCACGTTGACCTGGGGGTGAATCCACACCGCTGACTGGCCCAGGCTTTGGGGGTCACCTATGTGTTTTACCCATGTATTGTTGTCAAACAAGGTACTGATGGCTTCACGGGGCATCAGCTGTGAGGGAAAAAGCAGAGAAGCCAGGTTTTCCAGCACTTACTGGGCCTCCTGAATTAGAGAACTCATCCCCGGCCTCATTAGTCCAGGATTCTTTTTGTTCTGTTCTCCTGGAGAAAGTCTACCCATGGGCAAAACTCCATAAGCTCCAAGTCTGAGCAGCAGCCCCACCCTTGGCTTAGAGACCCAGCCACAGACGTGACCTAACCCCCTGCTCTCAGCCGCCACTAGAGCTGACCTCTCCAGCCATGAATTGACCCATTCCTGGTGGAAAGGTGAGTGAGGCGATGACAAAGGTAACAATTCCAGGATATAGCAGGCGGCTGAAAAAGAAACAGAGTTAAGTCTATCCCCCACTTAGCCAGCCACCAATGCATCCACACGCAGCTTCCAAGCTGTTGCTTCCCATAGTGTTCTATTCTTTCAGCTAAGCATGTTCTCTTTGCCAAGAAAGTGATCACTTGGGAAGCACCAGCATGGCTAGCCCCTACCAACAGGATCAGAGTTTCCCACAGCTGCACACAGCAACTCCACTGAAAGCAATGGTTCTCAACCCTTTAATACAGTTTCTCATGTTGTGGTGACTCCCAATGATAAAATTATTTTGTTGTGACTTCATAACTGTAATTTTGCTACAGTTGTGAATTGTAATATAAAAATCTGATATGCAGGATCTCTACCCATAGGCTGAGAACCGTCGACCTAAAGGACCTAAAGTCCACCTAAAGGAGAAACTGCTGGAAAACAGAAGGTAAGTGGGCAGGGCAAGGGAAAGGGCAATGACTCACTGCTTAGCAAGAAACTGGCTGAGAGCCTTGTGCTTTCGGACACCGAGCATGACTTGGCGATGTAGATAAACGAAAACAGCTCCCAAGAACCCGCAGCAGATCCTGAGGGTGCGAGATACAAGCCTGAAGCTCTGAGCCAGACACTGTAGGCAAGCAAACAAGCAGCCTCGCCCTCCCCTTTCTACCAGCTGCCTCACAGTTCGTGCTTTTGCATACGTCCTCCACAGCTTATCCAGCCTCCAGTCCCTTCCAGCCCACAACCACACCCCATTCCCTCCTCCCCACACCCAGAAAGAGTGGTCCCACTGACCCAATGACAGCAAAAGCTGGAAGTTCCTTCAGGTCAAAAGGGAAATCCATTCGGAAATTAGTTCTGAACAGAGCGGTAATGGTGACTGTGGGACAAAAAGACCAGCATTATGGTGGGAACTCACAGAAAGCCACAGGTAGGGAGCAAGAGAAGTCATGTTAAAGTGTCTTCCCTTCCTTCAACCTCAACCTCTTCTCTTCATTTAATTTCCTTTTTCCTACCAGCATCTCTCCATGGTCAAAGCCTCTGCGCCATCATCTAATTCTTCCCTAGACCCCGAGCCTTGGTCTTGTCTCCCAAACACCATCCATCCCTTGCTCCAGCCACACTTTCTTCCACTTCGCCACCACCCCCATTTCACCACCTCCACCTGGACCTCCTGTTACCAGCATCCTTGTTCCACACTGCCAAGACACGGAACACAAAGGCACTGAATGTGGCTGCAAAGAATCCTCGCCAGTAATTCCGAACGGCAAAGTAGGTAGAGGTGACCTCGATGCTGAACAGCACTCCTATGGGGCAGGGAAGCAGGTCAGGTGCAGACCCTCCCACACCTCCCACTGCTGGGATCGCAGGAGCTTCACCTTAACGGGGGTCTGGGAAGGGCCAGAGGGAAGTGGTACTTTCTTGTTGTTTCTTGCAATAAACCACATTCTTGCCTATGGAAGTTTACCCCACTCCCAGACCAGGAATGTGGGCCAATGAGATACAGAGAAGACAGGAAATGGATAGGCTCTTAACTCCCCAAACTTCAGGCTAAAGTGTCTGTGTACTACAAATAAAGGAGTAAGTGGGGTTGACAACTGTCAAATATCCATGGAGATTTATGGACAACTGAAACAGTTCTGTGGAAATATTAAAATGGAAGAAGGTTCCATTGCAGGTGGCGATACCATTGCCAAAGAGAGCTCAGGATTTGCATATTCCTTGACACCCCTTCTTATCTCCCTACTGCTTCCTACACTTTAAGGTAAGTTTATGAGAAATAAGAAAAATAGGATAGGACATTATGCAAGCATACAGGATTCCATACTCCAGGAAAAGAAAGCTGGGGCACGCTAATGATGATGATGATACTTACAAAACGTGACCCCCAAGGACCTAAGCCAGGAAGACATCCAAGGTGAGAAGAAGGTAAGTCATCATGCTTAGACAGGCGAGTGGGAGAAAAGGGAAGCTGGCTAGTAGTCTCTAGTCCTTGTTCTGACGGGAGATGCTCAAGCAGAAAGTGAGGAGGGGGAAACGTAGCACACACACCAGGAGTGCTGAGCCAAAGGAAGCAATGCTTATGCAGCCAGAAAAGCACCATTTGGAGCAAGAAAAGGACCTGTAAGATTTAGGATAAGGGAGTTGATCTTTGATTAAGTCATCAACAACATGACCTAAAACTTGGCTAAACCGCCAGGCAGTGGTAGCACACGCCTTTAATCCCAGCACTGGGAGGGAGAGACAGGGATCTCTGTGAGTTCGAGGTCAGTCTAATCTACAAGAGCTAGTTCCAGGGCTGGCTCCAAAGCTACAGAGAAACCCTGTCTCGAAAAACAAAAACAAAAACAAAAAAAAAAAGAAAAAACTTGGTTAAGCCTCATCCATAGCAAACAGGAGGACAGAGAACTGAGACAGAAGGGGATGAGAACCAACCCAAGAGGAAAACAAAACAAAACATAAACAAGGCAAACTCTGTCTTTATCTTTCCCCCCCCCCCGCAGTGTGAACTGTTGGTCTATTTGAGGCCAGCCATTCCCTCCCTCTTCAGACAGCAGCTCACATAATAGGAATTCTCTTCCTCCCAATCTGTATTCAAAAGCCGCATCTCTCAGATCCTTTACGTAGGGGACAGTGATTAGTCACATTGAGTCTATGTGCGAAGGAGATGGGAGTGGGGTGCTACTGCCCCCTGGAGCCAAAGCTGTTTTGGCAGAGGATCCCCAATGTCTCCTCTGGAAAGTCATCCCAATCTTCTTCGTCAAGTAGAGACCATTCATTTCTCATCCTACTCTCTTGGTATTTTGGGTTATTTTATTTTCCACTTTCAGATCTAGCTATTTGTCCACACTGCTAAGTTTCCCCGGGATTGGAGGTTCCTTGGAAACTAAGTCCTGGCACAGTGGTAAGCACTCCATTTGAGGCTCCATGCTATACTGGGATGGACAGGAGAGGAGAGAGTATGGAGGAGGAGGAAAGAACACAGCAAGGGAATTTTAAAGAATGGAGCCAAGGGGGTTGGAGAGATTGCTCAGTGGTTAAGAGCACTAGCTGCTTTTTCAGAGGACCCAGGTTCAATTCCCAGGATCCCATGACAGCTCACAACTGTCTGTAACTCCAACTCCAGGGGATCTAACACCCTCACACAGGCATACATGTAGCAAAAGCACCAATTCACATAAAATAAAAATAAGTAAATCATGTCAGGCAGTGGCAGCACATGCCTTTAATTCTAGCACTTGGGAGGCAGAGGCAGGCGGATCACTGTGAGTTCGAGGCCAGTCTGATCTACAAAGTCAGTTCCAGGACAACCAGAGTTACACAGAGAAACCCTGTCTTGAAAAACCAAAATTAATAATAATAATAATAATAATAAGAAGAAGAAGAAGAAGAAGAAGAAGAAGAAGAAGAAAAAGAAAAAGAAAAAGAAGAAGAATGGAGCTGAGTGCAGAGCTATATCAGCCACTCTTCCTGCCCTGCTCTTCAAATCCTAAGGGGAGAAGTCTACAGTGGGTATCAGGTAGAATGGGTCTTTTTCCTTTGCTTTGCCATAAATAAAAGTAAAATCAGCTTTACTTTGCCTGGGGGCAATTATCCAACTTAAATGTTACAACCATCTCCCTGCCCCATGATATAGACCTGGGGGGCTTTTCTGTAGCAGTCTGTCGTGGTGTGAGGAGTGAGAACTAATCTTCAAATTACCTGAGACAAGCATAAGACGCACTACTAAAAGAAAAGAGAGCTTTAAAAACATGAGCAGCTGCTAGAAATCCTGGTGTCTTAGGTCTGGAACGCTGTTCTCTTCTTAGACTCTGGGTTCCTCCTCTAATTTCTCTTCCTGCTCCCATGCCTCTGTCCACCTCTGTTCAATGAAGGCATTGCTCTTGGTCTCCATCTCCTGCTACTTGCTGACATAATTTCTTTCTCAATTTCACTTATGCCTGTGGTATCAGCCATGGACACAGGCTGCTGATTAGATTTAGCTCAGTTCCTGGATTGTAGACTCATCAGCCTAGCTGCCTATTTTATATTAGTTGACCATGCCATAGAAACTTTAAACTCAATATCCTCCAAGTAAAATGTGTACACTCTCCTCCAGACCCAGTTCGCTTCCTGTGTCCTCTTCCATTGTCACCACCATCACTATCTACCGCACTGCCAGCGTTGAGCATGGGTGTTGGTATAGAACGCCCACCTTCACATAAAAGCAGCCACCAGGCAGCATCAATTTGACTTGGTACCACTTGAGTTTCTCAGTCCTTCCTCTACTTCTTTTGCTGCCCAGTTCTGTCTGTCATCATCTAGCATCAGGAACATGACAATAGTCTTCTCGTTAATCTTAGATCAATCCTGTTAATCCACAACCAATTCTATCCTGCACACATGTGCCAAGGGGACTGGACGAGCAGGTCGAGCTAACCATCTCACTTCCTTGTTTTAAATCCTTCCACGGTTTCACTTCACCCACAACAATACCTCATAAAGTCAGTCCCATGAGCCGAAACAAGTCCTATGACGTGACAAAGGGGCCTTGGTAGGAAATGTTGTTTGCAGCCTCCCTGGGTGTTCACAATGTATTCCAACACCTTGGATGTTCTGATAACCCTTCCAGTCCATTGTTTTAAAACTACTTATTTACTCCTTTTTAATCCTGCATTTTCTAACCAACTGGAACTTGCAATGGGTTTTAACCCATTACAGCGATTAACACCAGGAAGGAGTGTGCTCTGTAAAATGTATTTGGGCAAATACTATCCTAGAGATTAAAACCTGTATTACTCTGTATGACTTCTGCCGACCTTCATGATTCAGCCCCACTTATCAGTTCTGAGTCACTTCCTATTATACTTTCCCATTCTCCCTAGTACTACTCATTACCATAAGGGCAGATATTGACTTTGGATCCTGTCCATTCTCTTCAGAGTCGCCTTTCCTCCTTGCAGGCTCCTACTTACTAATTACACCCATGACAAACACTGTCTCTTTCATAAAGCTTCACAGGCTCCCCCAGGCTGCCTTGAAGGTTCATTGCACTTTGCCTAAGGAATTAATGCCACAGGGTCATTAATTACCTGTGACGATCTCAGTGCCTGCCTCCCTGGCCCTGTGAGAGTGCAGGTCCATAATAGGATGCTGACTTGTATTTCTTTGATCAGCATAGGAAATTAGGAGTTGCCTATGTTGTGAGTAAAAGATCACAAAACTACATTTTTTCTTTCAGTTATTCTATATTCATAAAAAAGACTCAAGTACTGCCACCTGCAGATAGGCTTGTCATTTGCAGCGTAATGCAAACAGCCTGAGCGTAGCCCCTTCCTTCACTTGCAAGTGCTAAGCAATTTCTTGTGTCAAGAGCAATGCTTGACTGTAAGTTTTCTAAGGAGAGGTTCTTGTTCTTGTCACAAGACCAGAAAGAAACTTTTGACTCCTCATAAGCTGCAGGCTCCGGAAAAGAATGCAGGTTCTCTTCACCTTAAAATGTTTCCAACAAAACCAAAACAACCACAAATACCTCTTTATTTGGAAGGCTGGCAGGGGGTAAATAAAGGCAGTGTGTGTATAAATATAGGTGTGAACGTCTGATGTGCAGAAGCTCAAACACAGAAGCATTCACTGACAGGGGCTAATGACTTTAATGACTGGAGCTGGCAACAGAAGTGTAAATGGGATGCCAGTGGTGTACATGCATCCTGGATCTACGCACGCTGCGTGCTTCCACCATGTGTGAGCAAGGCAAATGGGAGATGCGCTCACTGATTCTGACCTCTTACCCATATGTCATTTCTGAGCTAAGACATTTTAGATGCCTGGAAAACTCATCTATGAAAAGACTAATTGCCATTTCATCATTGAAACAAGCCTTCTAGCGGCTGGTTGTTTAAAAAGCATACACCCATCCTATAACAGTATTTCTTAAATTATCAAATGGAATTTCATTATCAGTGGTTTCAGTGAATGAGCCATAAATCCCTGCCCCATTAACATAGCAACAGCTCAATTCTGATGAGGAAATAAACAGGCCTGCCTTTTGTGACTAGGTCCTGTCATTAATAACCCATGATAATACTACAGTTTTCTTTATATGGATAGAAAAAGCTACATCCTCTTGTAAATTGCTGGCATATCAAGAAACAACTTTCTTTAAAGCTCCATACGTACTTCTCATTCTAAAGTTCACCATTAATCTATCACAGTCTACCAAAACCCTAGTATCTGTAGTAAGACTCAACAAGAGGTCCTTGGAGAAGGGAGTACACAGAATCTCCTGCTACAGAACAGTATGTGTAAAGCAAAGGCACTGGCAATGCAAAAGGGCTTTAGTGTAAGTGGAGACCAGGAGGGCTGTGGTTCTCATCTCTGGGTCATAGGCGCTTCAACATGCTCCTGCTCCAGTCACTGCTCTATCAACCCGCACTCACAGGATTAGGTGGGAATACGTGTAAAATGGTTAAAACAAGGCATGAGGCATATGTTACCTGAGAGTGGCAGCTCTTGTTATAATAATAAAAATGGTTAATTCAAGCTCTTGGAGAAGCTGACAAGAAGTAGCTGTTGAGCAAGACAAGGCAAACGGGCCCATGCACTGGGGATGGGACAGACTTGCCTCCAAGTGGTGTTCCAAAACAGCAGCCGACCCCCACGGCACAGCCCACTGTCAGGATGTCAGTGTAATAGTATGGCTGCTACTAGGGAGAGACAGACAGGCAGGCAGGTAGGAGAAGGGCAGGGAAGAGAGATGGGGGGATGGGGTAGGGGGAGAGAATAAGCAGGGGTGGGAAACGAAGAATGAGAGGCCTACATCATAGGAATGAACATGGTCCCATCATCCCTGTGGTTCCCAGGCCAGGAGAAACTCAATGAGTTTGGCAACCAAGAAGTGACCTTATATGCTCAAGGCCAACAATTGAAAACAAACCAAGGAAAACGCTAAGTAAATACATATCAGGCAGACAAATGAACCAATAATGAACAAACAAAGAGGGGCCGAGGATAAGTAGCAAGAGGCAGGCAAGGACTTCACTCCAAGAGAAAAGTAGTAGTAAAGCCTGCAGGAGAGAGCGCCATTGTCAAGAGAACACTCAGCTATTTAGCAGTCACTCCCTGGATGCCCACCCATCAGTCCTTTCAGTGAGCATGGCCCCTCCACCCAAAAGCTACAGCAGGCACCCACCCACCCCTCCAAGACTGGCTCAGGCAACCCAGGTAGGGAGGAAGTGAAACTTGCCTCCAACAGGGGCCGCAAAGCAGCATCCCACGCCCACTGCACAGGCTGGCGTCAGGAGATCAAGCTGCCCAGGCACGGTCTGCAACAGAGAAGCACGACGGGCAAGGCAGGTGGGACAGACGGGCAGTGTGTAAGCCGGGGTGGGCGGGTGTCAGAAACTACAAAAGGATGGGGACAGCACAGGAGGGAATGTGGAGAGGAACTGACACAGTTCATGTGGGTAAGAGGGCAACATGGGGCAGGCCTGGCTGAAGTCACCACAGAGGAGCATGGATCAGGGTGGGCTAGACACTAGGAAGACAGACAGAAGCTGGACAGAAGGGATGATAGGGCAAGGATTAGCAGGCACGGACATGGAGAACAGGAGCATGGGTTAGTGAGATGCCGCCTTCAGCACCAAGGCCAGCCCAGAGCAGGCAACCCTCCCTTGCTCTCACACACAGTGAGGACTTCCTTCTACCAACCAGCCCAGCTGTGCTGTACTGCCTGACCCTTACCTCATAGACACCACAGAACATGGACATAAACTTGCTCAGGACAGCAGCACAGATGCTGGCAATGTGGACAAAGGGACCCTGGGAGAGAACAGGACAGCCAGGGATCAGGGATGGAGGAGAAGCATGGAGACACCATTGAGCCAGAATTTTCGACTCCAGGCCCTGGGCTGGGTGATGGAAAGATAGAAGCCAGACAAAAGTTCTGCCCCATAGGAGTCTCATCCCAGGGAGAAAGAGATGACAAATCAGTGTGTTTTCAGATAACGTTGGGGCTAGGAAGCAAACAAAGAGGCATGAGGCAAAAGAGGGGGGCGGGGAGGAGATGATGTCCTTCCCTGGCCAGTCACCACCTGAGTTAGTGCCTTGAATGAAAGTTCCATGAGTGAGTCTCACAGGTGTAGGATGGAGAGTGTTCCAGGCAGACAAAACAGAAAATGCAGGGGTCCTGAGTGTGACAAGCACGGCATGGTGGAAAGATGGAAAAAAGCCTTGTCATCGAAGCACAGGGAAGTGGGTAGGCAGAGAGGCTGGAGAGCGCACAGACAGGAGGTGGTGGACCGGCCTGGGGCTGGTCAGCTGTTGGGAGGAGTGCAGATCTCACAGTCAGAGATATGGGAAGCTCTTGCGATGATACTGAGTAGAAGTCGGATGAGTCCAGTTCCATTCTGAAAGATGCTTTGGCTGCTGTGCAGAATTTTGATGGTAGAGGGCAAGTGTGCACACAAGGATAGAGCTGAAGGAGCCTAGCTGTCACCTTGAAGAAAGAAGACTCATCCTAGGTCTCAGTTTTCTCATGTCAAAATAGGAAAACCCAAGGACTGTGCTGATGTTGAGGCTAGCCTGGGTTACGTATAAGTTCCAGGAGCCTGAGCCACAGAATGAGACTATCTCAAACAAGCAAACACAAAACAAAAATAAGCAATAAATAAATGAATAATAAATAAGACAAGGAGACTGATTCAGATTATGTAGAGGGCAGATGTTTTCTAAAGACATTCTGGTTGTCATAGCTAGTGCCTGCTGCTGGCGTCAATGATTAGAAGCCAGGGATAATGTGAGCGTTTCACAGGACACAGAGTGACATCCCTCTTCGCAGCAGAGTTTTCCAGTCCCAAGCCATACTCATGTCCAGGTTGAGAACTTGCTGTAAGGTTTCCCCAGCTTTAGCAGTCTGTCACTAGCTCCAGGGTGAGGAACACCCAATGCTTCCCCTTTGTTACTGCCCTTTGGCCCTGGCTGAGTCAGCTCAACTCTGCCAGCCCTTCCTTCAGCTATGTAGACCTACCTCTTTCCCCACAGGGATGCCACTGCCTAGCCCAGCTGTTAAGGCCACCACCTTGGCTACAAAGGCCTTGAGTGTGAGGTATTCTTTCAAGACAACACCACGAAGAATTGTCTTCATCTCGGGGATCCCAGAGCCTATGAGGGTTAAAAAAAAAAAAAGAACAATGTCCAGGTTCAAACTAGAGTTTAAATAGAGGGAAAAGTAGAAATGGGGAAGGGGATAACCATGTTGAGGCCTCAAGAGAGTCCGGAGGATGGAGGGAGTTCAGGGTGGGAGGTTTGTAAGAAGCCAGACTGCATTGTTTCATGGAAAGCACTCACCCACGGCCTGGGGAGAAATGAGTTGACAAAAGAGGGCACTGAAGAGTATGAGGATAAGTGGGAAGGTGACCCAGGCCAGGTACTGCAGAGGAAGGCTGGGCTGCATCTGGGCATAGGTCCACTTGTAGGCTGCAGGAACACAAACACACAACCTGGGATAGAGTCTAGGAAAGGCGGACAGTGAGACCCTCTCACCAGCTCCCTCACCCCTCACATTCACACCACCAGACGGCATGCCAGCTTGTTCTCGTGCCCTGGGCATCTTAGCTGCCTGGCCCCAGGGAATTCCTTTCACTGTACATGTAGGAACTCTGAGTTGTGCCAGGTGGCTATCCAAGCCCCCTCTGGCAGAGGTAGCTGGTGGCTGTGGTACATGTCACAGTTGAATAAAAAGCTGTAGCACCTGGCTAGAGGCCAGAGGGTGATCACTGATAATTGAAGGGACTCCTGAGACTTGGAAATTTCAGTGATGAAACCGGGAGGAACCCTGGGAAAGCTGCATGGTCACCCTGTTTGAGGGGCTCTCATAGTTTTGGGAGGCAGCAGGAAGGAAAGGCATGGGTGGTGATCTGGTTGTCAGTAAGTTTAGCTTTATCTGGAGTCACAGTCAAACCTGACCGCTCAAGCAACATGCTCAGCCCAAACTCGCCTGGACTACTGTAGGCAAGAACTCAGCAATAGTTTCAATATGGAGAACGTAGAGGGCAGCAGTCCAGGGCAAACCTACCCTGAAGGCTCTTGGCACTAACATAGTCCATGCACCAGCTGACTAGAGCCATCAGTAGGCCCAGGAGCACAAGAAAGATCCAGTCTTCCCCCAGCTTCCTTCTGACCATGCATCCCAGGCGGTGGACACAATCTAGGAAGAAGTAAGGGTAAACGAGGAGGAAAGCAGCTCTCTAGTCATTTCTTCAGGAGCAGGCTGAGGAGCAAAGGTGGGAGTCGTCTGTACATTAGTCACGGGATATCTCTCTACATCTCTGCCGGTTGTTGGGCCTATCCTGCCAGAAAACACTACAACCGTACTCCCCATGAATATATGAATTTCCATATGAAACTCATTTCTTCCCATTGGGAGAGAAGAAACAAGGCAAAGTATTAAGGAGGTGAAGGCGATATGTCTTTTGCTTATTCAGAGGAGGGCTTTGGTGTGTGAGGGGTGTGCGTGTGTGTATGTGTGTTGGGAGATGCGTAATGGGACATCCAAATTATTCTCCCAATCCCTGTACCTCCTATTCCAGATTCCTTTAATTCTCAGTGCCCATCACCTTGACATTTAGAATAGTGGTCCTCATCCAAGTTGTTCACAGTAGAACTGGAGCCCATCTTCTTGGGCATGCCCCTGTCTTGTTCCTTATATGAATATTTTTCTTTGTGATGGCCATATATCTGTATGGGTGAAGAAAGGTCAGTGTCTACTTTGTTGAAGAGTCAGAAAGGATACAGAAGATATTATGTAGACTTAGATTTACAGAGAAAAAGGAAAGTGTTTTGAATCTGGACACTGAAGGCTGCTGCAGGTACTTTATGGTCATCCCATCGCCCATATCTCTACTGTCCGCTCACACATTACGATTTCCATTCCATTTCCCATCCAACCCTGATTCTGTTCCACCATTTCCTCCAAACCAGGAACATCTTGGTCCATGGTAGCTGTTATCAGGAAAGTAACTTCTACTTGGACATGAAGGTATAAAGAACTCTGCCGAAATCATAATTCGCCTGTGTTCTGGATGTCTCTATATTTTTCTGGCACCCCTGCACTGACTTCCCACCTCAGGATCCCAATTTAGACAAAGAGAGGCCACACTAATCTAGCTAGCAATGGATTTTATGCTTTTACAGGGCCAGACGGTGACTGCTTGCATTTTGCCCTGGTATGCTTGTCTGCCTTGAGACACTCCGCTTTCTTATTAAAGTTGTACAAAGCCCACCCAGCTCACATCCCAGAGCTTGTAGACACAAACAGGAACTGTGCTCAGAGTCAAATTAATCTACTTTCCGACATGAACTAACTGGGTCCTAAGAACAAGAGAAGGGGTACAGCCCAGTCCCCGTGTTAGCATCTGTGTCATAAAGGATCTCAGAGTGCTAATGACTTCATGCTGGCCCCACACACCCAACCTCAACTCATCCTCTGGGGTCAGGGTCAGGCCAGGCCATGGGACTGATTCTGGGAGAGCCTGGGTAGAAGAGATATTATTTCACAATATGAGCGGCAATGGTGTTTCGGTCCTGAGCAGGCACATACTCAATATCCTGCTCATGAGGTTAGTGACCGAGAAAAGCAGCATTTCTCTTCAAACTCTACCTGTCACCCAGAGATAAAAAATACTACCAGCTGGGCATGGTGGCACACACCTTCAGTGCCAGCACTCAGGAAGCAGTGACTCTGAGTTTGAAGCCAACCTGATCTACATAGATAGTTCCAGTCTAACCAGGGATACATAATAAGATCCCGTCTCAAAAATAACCAAACACAACAAACCAGAAACTATTTCTACTGAAGATCAACTATTGGGGTTGCCTAAGCACTGAGTTGTGGACTGGAAGGAATGAGGAAACAGTGTGCTGCTCTCTTCCAACACTCGGGCTGGGAAAACACTCTGAGAGACAGATGTAGTCTGCTGGTCCAGCAGTAACCATCACACTACGGCATGTTTATAGGGAGTGAGAAATCAAAACCCAAATGTACAAGTGATGAAATGCCTACAAAGTGTAGAGAGTCCTCTAGCGTGGGCAGGGCTGAGGGTGGGAATGGGGGACAGAACCATCTTGACAAAATACTGATGACTGCTGCATCCTGGAAGCTCATTATACCATCCTACTTTTATCTAAGTGTGATATTTTCCCTCACAACCATTAGACAAAGAATACATTACACTCCTGTTTGCTTTCCAGGTGGGCTGGAATCTGGATGAACTCTGCTCCCAAACTAACTTGCCATTCTTTCCTACACGAAACATTAGCTCCTTTAGTCAATGTCCTGTCACCAAAAAGTGCTCTAACTAGCCAGGCGGTGGTGGTGCACACCTTTAAACCCAGTACTTAGGAGGCAGAGGCAGGCAAATCTCTGTGAGTTTGAGGTCAACCTGGTCTACACAGTAAGTATAGACCAGGGCAGCCTTCTAGCTGCCCCTTTGCTCAAGTGGTCAGCCTGCCTTCTCCAGATATATGGCACTTGGGTGAGAATGAGCTGGATTTGACATTTAGATCCTGCTCCTCAACACTCCTCCCTCCCCACTACGGACCTACCTCCAGCAACTGCTCAGAGAACCGATCCTCATGACTCTTGTGCTGATACCATCCACTCAGGCCACCTCCAGGTTTCTAGCTTAACTTGAAGAACCAAAGCCCTGCCATCGAAACCTGCCTGAAGTCGGATCTCCCATTCTGCATTCTTTGCTGTTAAGAGGCACACTTACTTATGTTAATAGTGACTTGCAAACTTCCCAAGGCAACTTCTCCTTTCCTGTCTGTGCCCATCCCCATGTCTCCTCTCTTACTTGTCCATCTACCACCGACCCCCAAGTCCTGGATGGTAATTGCCTCTGGATAAAGCACACAGCTCTGCACTTTCCTAAGTGTCTTACATTTCACAGAAATCTTAAATTGTTTTATAATTAGTGTGTGTGTGTGTTTGTGCACACGTGCATGTGTCAGAAAACAACCTGTGGGAGCAGGTTTTTCTTTCCATCATGTGGGTCCCAGGAATTGAACTCAGGCGTGAGGGCAAGCGCCTTTACTTACTGAAACATTTTGCTAGCCTTTTAAAAATTATAAAAACACCCCCCAAAACAAGACCCCAGGGACCATACAAGCTAGGTAAATACTCTACCAGAATCCTACCTTCAAGCCCTTAAAAACTTGACACCATTTGCTCATTTTAATACTGGTCTTTGATCATTGATAAATCATTGTTTCCCCTGCTTGTCCCAGTGCCTTTCTTCTGACTTTTGTGCAACTGTGTGTGTGTGTGTGTGTTTGTCTTTTTGTATGCATGCATACAGGGCATTCATTGTGTGGAGAAACCCCATGCTGTCTGCATGTAGGTGATGGCAGAGGAGATCCTCATAGCATTTACAGCTCCTATGAGAACCACTCTGATTATGTAAGCATGTAAGCATGCACTCTTCACGTTAGTGTGGCTCTGCTGGTTCAAATATTCTGTTAGTAAAGGCTATTTGAAAGTGCATGCAATTCTTAAGTCAATTTTAAAAACTTAGTTCTTTAAAAGGCTTTTATGTTTTGAACAAATTTGTCATTTAATTTTCAAAATAAATACCGTTCCCCCTTCTCACCTAACTCCCAATATTTACCAATCCTTGGCCCCACTGACACCTGTCTGCTACTTCCCTCTTGCCCACAGAATTTACCTGTGTTGGGTGGGCATTGTGCCTGGGACCCACATCCTTTCGAGGTCGGTGTTGAAGGCCCCCATTCTCTGAAGGCAGTCCATAGCTGGTACAGTGTTCAAAGGGCATGTACTGGTACTGGGGGGCACTGCCCCACCAGCTTTGTTCACCCCCATGCCGCTGGGACTGGGACCGCTCCATGTGTCCTCCCCCCAAGCCCAAGCCAGGCCTTGGCCTGCTTGCTCCCACTCTCCACCCAGTAGCTCCTTAAGCCTCTGCTTTTGCTTGTCCCCAAGGCGTCTGGGGCACCATGCCCACCTCCAGCTATTTATAGTTGTCTCTCCATCACATGACACCCCCCCCCACTGCCACATCTGATCCTCCTGGGGTCGAAGCAGGTGTGAGTGCAGTGTGGGGGTGGGGATTAGGATGAAAACCTATGGGACAGTCCAACAGGGAATTCCCTCTGCCAGCCAGCAGCATTGTCCCTTCCCTAGGAGGTTCACAGCTCCAGGTCACTAGTCCCTCTATAAATATCATCAGGACTAGGATGAAAAATTTCCTAGTGCAATTTTTAGGCTGTGTGTAGAACTGAGTATAGAACTTCCTTGACTACCTCATGGGAGGTGAGGGGAGAGCTAGCTGAATGAAGGCACTAAGAGTTCTGGTAACATTAGACAGGCAACTTACCTGGGAGAGTAGCTGGCGCCTCTCCGCCATCTCTTCCTGGTAGGCTCTTTTCAGCTCAGTATCTCTTAAGGGTTCAGACCCTGAACCTTTCTGTGGCCAGCTCTTCACATCCATCTCATTCCCAGCTTTCTCCTCCAGCTTTTTGCCCTTGAGACTGCCTGAGGTGGCTAAAAACACTTGAGTGCCTTCCCCTTGATCCCACCCTTATCACCCACTGGGTGTGGAATGCTGTGGGAAGCAGGGCTAATAGCCTTGGGTTCTGCAGTATCACTTATTTCCCAGACATGCGTGTTAGCCCCACCAGCAGCTCGGATTAATAGGGAGGGATGGAGCCTTCATCTCGAACGTGATGCCCATGACAGCTAGCAGGGTAGGTTAGATAACAGGTGAGAAGAGGAAGTAGGCTACAGTCATAGGGAAGGTGATAGTGGGAACCCAATAAACAAAAGATGGATAAGTAGCCTCCTCTTACCTAGTCAATAAATTAAATTGCATGAAGGACAAAGTACTGCACAGGGCATTCTGTTTTCCCACCAATTTTTCTAAGACATTCTTTCCCTATGAACTCATTATAGAAGAAACTAAGGCAAACTGAATTTTAGGTCTCTTAGGAGGTCCTCTTAGGAGGGACTGAATGGTATGGACACCAAATCTCTGGTCTGCAATATGATTCTGACCTAAGCTAAATCGAATTGCTCAAAGTGGGAAGCTAGACACCATTAAAGGTACCATTTATTCCACAATTTAAAAAAATTTTTACTGCCACTATTTTTAATTACATGTCTGTATGAATGTACACATAAGTACAGGTGCCCATGAGTTCAGACGTTGTCAGATCCCCCTATAGTTGGAGTTATAGCAAATGTGAGTGGCCCAACATGGATGCTAGTGGATCCTCTGCAAGGGCAGTTGAGTTCTCTTAACCATTGAGCCATCTCTCTGGTCTCTCTAAAATAAAATCATGGTGTGTGTGTGTGTACACACGTGTGAGGATCAGAGGACAACTTTTGGGAATTGATTCTCTCCTTGCTCCAACTTAGGTCATCAGGCTGCAGGTGACTCAATCATACTGAGTTAGTGTTGAATATCATTTATCACAGGGAAATATACATGAAAACCACAGTGAGACATCACCTGTTAGGATGGCTGGCACCAAGGACAAGCGTGACAAGCACTGGTAGGGATGCAGAGAAAAGGGAACCCTTGGTACTAATAGTGGGAGAAACTGTCATGGTCTTTATGGCAAACAGTAAGCTAGAAATAGAGCTACTGTAGACTCAGCAATCCTACTTCTGTTTATAGAGAGAGAGGAAAACAAACCACCATCTCTCAGATATCTGTGTTCTTTTGTTCACTGTGGCATATTCACAACAGCCAAGATACAAAAACTACCTCCATGTCTGTCAACAGATGAAGACATAAAGGAAGTGTACACACATGACTCAGCAGCAAAACACACACTTTTCTTTTAGACAGTGCTAAGAAAGATGTCAGACATATTCAAATACTGTGCATGCTGTTTATATGCAGAATCACAACACACACAGAGCCAAATGCCATGGGCTGAGATGGAGTGGGCTTTGTGAGTCCTGGGAAGATACTGGCCGTGGGTACACTACAGTTATTGAGCTCTGAGTTTTAGAGAGCTCATAAACATGGTGGCTATAGTTAGCAATATCTGTGTACCTGAAGTCTGCTAAGGGTTGATTTCAAGTGTCCACACATATACATATAGGTAATGAGAGGTGATTGTTAAGAACTTGGATCCTGAGGGTCATTTCATCATGCATATATACTTGTATATCAGGTTGCGAACCTTCACTATCTATACTATTTCTAATAGTCAATTACATACTAGTAAACCTGAAAATAATACCAACACCCTTTTTAAAAATCAGCCCTGAGATTGCATGGTATATAACCCACACTCAAAGATTACAGGGGATGGGAGAGGGAGTAATAGGTCAGATGAAGACAACAGAAAACCAAGATCAAGGGATTCCTAATGAAGATCAGAGATTATATGTCTTGGAGGGTTTCAGAGACAGACTCTCCCCATTTGTGGCTCTCTGAAGGTGACCACTTTCTGTAGGAAACTTTCAGAAACAAGTGTCAGATGTGATAACTGCTTCCAAAGTATCCCTAAGCACAGTAGTGCCTTAAAGCAGAGCAGTGTGGTCATGGGCTGAGATCCAAAATCAGAGACTAGCAGGGACTGCAAGGCGCTCACACCCTGCCAAGCTGAGTGGGGAGGCAAGTAGTCCTCATGAAAAGTACCAACTGCAATTAGAAGACCCCGATTCTCAAAGCAGGAACATCATATATATATATATATATATATATATATATATATATATATATATATATATATATATATATGCTACTAGTCCTGGACTGCAAGAATTTAAGAGTGAAATAGCTTGTGTTCAAAATGAAGAGTACTTTATATCCAAATCTTATTGGGCTCAGTGCTTAGGTTCTAATTTGGAGGGCCCCCAAGTTGAGCTATGGGGTAGTCTTGCAAAGGTTTGAAATCTGGAAACAAATTCATGAGCAAGGATGTATGTGTATTCTTCTTAAGTTTTAAACCATCTCCTATGGCCCATGATTCTAAGAATAAAAACCATACACAAGATGGGGATATAAGTAGCTGTGTGTGACATCTGTCTTTTAGCATCCTTACACCCAGATTTTCAGAACAGATTTTCTTTCCAGGTTATACTCGTTTTCCAGCTCCAACCTCTGCTAGTTTGACCTTCCCAGTGTATAGGGAAATAAATACAAGCACAACTTTGCAGTACTGGGGACTAAAGTGAAGCATGCTAGTCAAGTATCACTGAGCCACACTCTCACTCCACACCACTGTGACTATGCGTGAAGCAGGCAGTTCACTGCAGCCGAATGAAGCACGTTCAAGGGTAGACTGGACAAAGGGTCTGATTAAGGGTGGGACACAAAAGCGGTCACACCCTAACCAGCACTCTTTAAGGATGTTTTCACCCATCTTTCCCTGTGTGTATGCAGGCAGCATGGAACCCATATCCAGCCTCTTCCTGTAATTTCAGTAAAGCAACCTCAATTTCTCCAAGGCACTTTGTTTGCAGCAGGATTCACTGCTCAATCCTCTTCCACTCCACAATGGGCTTCATTCTTTATCCTTTTAAGAATCCTTTGTCTTCTCCCATGCTCTGCAGATTAGGCCTTCTGGTGTAGAAAAAGTTTTTCACCTGTTTCTATTTTTTCCAACATGGTGTTTTCCTGGCATCATCACTTTTAACCTTTACAGTGATTTTTTTTAAAGATACAAACCCTTTCCTTCCTTTTAGGTAAGGGCAAACAGAGACTGTTAACTACTTTACCCAGTGTCTCAGCATCATTAAAGGCAGCATCTTAAAATCAGGGCTCTGTGATTTTAGGACATGCCCTCAAACCTACCTTTCTATTTTGACAACTCAAATGCTCTGAGTGTTATTGTCTCTCCTGGGGAAAAACAGGGGAAGAGATTCCCTTATGGGACTCCAGGGAAGCTAGTTGCTTGCGACACTCCATAGCTGTAGCGGTGTGTTCCTCTTTAGACACCTCCTCCCCTTCTTACAGCTTTGCTCTGGTGAAGAGTGGTTTCATATCTTCCTGTTTTCCTTTCCTGTTTGAGAAAACAGGATGGGGAAGGGCAGCAGAGGACGGCCCCCATTAGGGAGGGGGATAATTTTAGAAGAGAATCCCCTGGCAGAGGTAAGTGGGGGAAGGGAGGAGAGCTGTGAAATTTAACCTGATACCCGTATTCAAGGGCGGGTGAGAAGGACATGGACTCCAGCTCAGGCAGGCACTGCTCCGTGTAATTCTCCAAAAGACCACACCTCCTGTGTCTTTGCTGTCTTGAAAATGGGTTCCTATGTCAATTTTGTATCTTCTAGATATTTTGTGTCATCCTCATGTGAGCTACTGGCTGTTTTTCTGTGGCACTCTCCCTCCCGGCCCCATTTCTATGTTCCTTAGCTCTCAATGCTCTCCCACCTGCACTCCCCTCTCTGGAGACAGGCTTTGCCTCAGCTGGCTGACAGACACCTCAGCAGCCTTCCACAGCTCTTAACTCTCCAATGTTCCAATAGACCTCCCTAGACACAACTCAAACATCTGCCTCTCCATGCATGCACCCCAAATTGCATTCATCTTTTTATGGCCAACTTAGAATTTACTAAATTTTTGTCTACAGTGAAAAATCTTACATCTAATTTGGGCTACTTGAGAAATGTAAATTCCAGTATCCTCCCGGTTTCTACCTCCCCTTTTTGGCGCTAGCTGCTATTTCAGCCTCCATCCTATAACCTAATCTCATCTGAACATGAGAAATCTCAGGGTTATGTCAATGAAGACAGGGCCACATCTGGCCATAGTGAAAGACAGTGATAGCAAAATATGGGGGATTTCAGACCTAGGCATGCCTTGTGAAGGGGAAGAAATGACACAGAGTAAGGGGCTAAGGAAATGAAATATGCAAGCTTCCAAAGATTGAGCATCTACAAAAATAGACACCAGACACACATCAGTAATAAGTATCAACATTTATTTGGCACCTGATGGCAATACAAATTCTTGGCAGTGGAAAGTGTGAAGATTCTACCACTCAAATATATGCATTCTATACTGACCCAAAGGCAGAATTTAGCAGGAAGTCTTCAAACCACCTGGTTCACACAACAAACATTGAGCACCTCAACTACCATAGGCCTCAAATATACTGGGCACCATGGAGATGTGAAAGAAGTTGTCTCACATGTGATATGTCTTCAAACGGTTTAAAAACAAACAACAAATCAGTAGATAAAAATAAAACACCTGAAAAAAAATCAGAAAAGTACAAATACTAATTAACCTATATACTATAATAGCAACTTAGAAATTGCTAAAAGGTAGGATTTAACTAGAGTTAGCTGCTTGCCTCCTTCCTTTATTCAAGAAATGATCATCGAAGGCCTGATAAGTTCCAGGTACTGGGTATAGAGTAAGAAACATGGTTTCTGCTCTTGGAGCTTTCAGCTTAGTAGGAAAGATATCAACAAGTGAAACATGCAAATGTGCCTTACAAACTGCAGAAGGCACAATGAACGGCCACCATGCTGCAGTCAGCAGAGGTCCAGAAGACTGTTCGTGGATAGCATGGTCAAAAAGCCTCCAGTAGACTCAAGAATAGAGAGCTCAGAAAACCGTGGCACTGATTTGAGGAACTGAGAGGGGCTGGAGCACAGTGAGAAATCACCATTTATTGAGATCCAAAGGGAAGGTAAGAGCCAGATCTCATAAACTGGGGTAAGCATTTGAATTTTAGATGAGATGTAACAGAAAGCCAGTGTTCTAAGCAGGGGTCATCTGATATTTAAAAAACTAAAGCTACTATTATGTGGAGAATAAAACTGGAAGAGAGGCAAAAAAGGAAATGCCAAAGATTTTAAAGAATAAGAAAGTTTCATAAAAGCAGAGACAAGTGCTTCTAAATTAATGGAATATCGTGTATGGTACTATCCTCCTAACACAGAGAACAATGGGGGGGGGGTAATGCTTCATAAACTGAAGGAACCTTACGCTGAAGCAGATGGCAGGAACAGGAACTACAGTACACCTTCAGTGGCCAGATACTGTGCGAAGGGAGACTTCACAGACTTGTTAGAAGCAGTGAATGCAGGAAAGGAAAGTGGGAATCAGTGCAAAGCAAGAGACTTCCTGATGGCCAGATGTGAAGTACAGCTTAAGTGCACTGCAGAAATCACAGCAAGGAAGGAGACGTCCTGGTGACAGGTGATGCTGTGAAACACCGCACGTTTACCTGTCACTGCATTTTATACTGAAATGCCCTACAAGGTTCATTCATTTCAGTGACAATTCAAATACAGCAGGACCAGGGAAATTTCTACAGCTTCCAGAGTCAGGCATGCAGACCTTAGGCTCTGTTCAAAGGCTGGGTGCACAAAGGAGCCACGGGTAAAGTTGAGAAGATGGTTCTTCACCTAGGGCCCAGGGCCTACACTCAAATGCCCAGGAACTTCTGCTCACAGTAGCAGGGTCTAATTCGCTTGTCTGACTCATCAAGACAGATGAGCACACTTACATTAAATTGAGACATCTTCCAAATCTTCACTTTGGGACAAATGAGGTTTAGATATGAAAAAAAGATAGGAGATGATCTCTGAGATACCTTAACTGATGGAACAAAAGCAATGAGCAAAGTACTCCTAAAAGCCCTGGGAACAGAAATAGCAAACATTGAGAAATCCACATGTCCTCTCCCCACAATACTGTGTTCACAATGTCATTTTCCAGGCGCTTTGGCTATAGCCAAAATGCTTCTGGCTGCAACTCCATTCAGAGCTGGCTCTACAGGGAGAGAACAACACACCGGAAGGCCTGTCTGTCAAGTCTCATACCCAAAGATGGAGATGGCTGACAGGAAACAACCTGGGGGAGTCTCATATCCCTGAGGGGGTAGATAGGAAAAAACCATCCTAAAGAGAAAGCTCCATTGTGCCCCCATGGTTCAGTGGCTTCCAACAGCACGAAGAACGGGTGGCATCACGTGGGCGGGTGGCCTGGGAACAGGTAGAGCTGCCGGCACAGAGTACTACAGTACTCAGACATCTCCTTGCATCGGTGGAATTCTGTGCCAGGGGCATAGCCTTCACGCTCCTTGATAAGGGCATTTACCTGGGAAGGCAGAACCAGTGGGCCAAAGTCTGAGATCACTCTGTGTTTCCATGATACAGACCAACCAGAAGGGTGGACTAATAAAGTAGGCAAGGCAAGGAAGGAGAACACTGGACATGAAAAGGTTTGTAGTGTCAGATGGCACTGACTTACCTTAACCAGCATGTCAGCCACATGCATATCACAAGCCCTTTCAGAGAAAACCCGAGTGAGTGCTTCAATGTACCAGGAACCCCGTTTGGTGTTCCGCATGGCAGCAGTGCCTACAACCAGGGGTGGGAAGGTCATGGGCAATCACAAAGACAGACTTCATGGCCTCTTCTACCCTCCCTAAACAAAGACCCTGGTATAAAAACAAAACAAACCCAAATCTAGGACAGTATAATCTACGTTCACAGTAGTCTCTCAAATACCTTTCAGGCAAGCATAGCCACATATCATGTCCGAGCGCGTAGGTAGTCTCATCTTCATTAATTCCTCTTTGCCCGCATCACTCTCCTCACATCCAGGGGATTGCGGGTGGCTGTTTCCATCTTGCTGGTCGACCCCTCGATCTGTCTCATCTATAAAAGACCAACAGAAGAGATAAAGATGTTATTTTCTCCCATCTTTTATAGATCTGTTATAGGTACACCCAAGTTCCCTCTAATCTTGACTGAAGAGCCATTTTCAGCTGTTGCTCCAACCTATGGCTAATGAATTAAAAAAATAAAATTAAAAAATCATTACTTTCTAAACACACATCCATTGCTCAAGGGATGACTTCTAAAGGCCAGGCACATGCACCTATATAGGTCAGAACATGTCTCATTCTGCCTAAGGGTGAAAGTGCTCAATTCAGTACTCCTTGCAAATGGAAGTAGAAATCATCACATTAACTTGTTCAGTTAGTAATGTATAGAAACACTTTTTTTTTGCTGTATCAGACAATAAAATAGTGATATTCAGTCTTATAAGAAAAAAAACAATGGTCTGTTTTTATTCATATTCTACATTAAACTTACAACCTCAAACTATGTTACCAGTTAACAAAACAAAGAAAACCTATGAGACTAAGTGTGATCAGAAGTTTTCAAGGTGGTTTTTACTTTTAAAACTTTTCTCTTTTTTCAAGACAGGGTTTCTCTGTGTAGCTTTGGAGTCTGTCTTAGAACTCACTCTGTAGACCAGGCTGGCCTGGAACTCACAGAGATCCACCTGCCTCTGCCTCCCATTGCTGGAATTAAAGGTATGCGCCACCACCGCCAGGCGTTAAAATAAAAACCATTTATTAAGTTTGTAAGACAAATCATAGCAGGTGGCCAAGATTATTAGAGAAGTTAAAAAAAGGAAGAAGTCTAGTAACAGGCTATTTTAGGGTCAGGCAGGAGTCATGCTGTAGAAGGGGACAGAGTGACGGGGCACAGGTCAGCACACGAGAGCTGAGAGTGTGCCCTTCACAAGACTTCCTGCATGAGATTCTCAGGACTCTCAAGAGCAGAACGAACTGATGCTCAAAGAACTTTTGGTAAAAGTTCATTGACTCACTGACTCAGAGATTTTTCTTTTAAATTAAGCATCGTGCGTGTACCAGGCACGTCTTCTACTAACAAGATCTAGGGACACACTGAGTGAAAAACAAAGGGAACCCAAAAAACAAACCAAAAAACCTTGCTCTTATCAAGCTCACTCTCTAGCCTGGGGTCAATCACTGCATTACAGGAAGTTGGCAAGTTCAAATATTCAAAGAAGCATCGGCTTCAGGTCACACTGTAATGGACTAGATTTTAGGTATGGACTGGACAGGCATAAAAGATTCAAGTGACTACAGAAAAAAAGCAATTTCTTCATCCAGCCCTTAGCACTACAGATAATTCTGAGGTGGGAAGAAAATGACCACTAATGGTTTATTTTGTTGTTACTGCCTCTTAAGTGATCTAGGTCAGGCTAAGCGTATCCTTTAAGGAATGGGGGGCTCGCTTGTTGCCTTCAAGTTTCAGGCCTATTATTTAGTAAACATTATCCTCTTTTCTTCACAACTGATTTCTATATTACTGCAATTTTTAGACATAAATTTCATAACTTTTAAGAGTGTAAAGCAGTGCTCTGGGAAACATATATGAATGAAAAATGCTTGTCTTTACATGCTTTTTTTCTTAGTGCAGTTCCCCGCCATGGTAACTTTCCTGGAACAACAGACCACACTATTTCATAGTTAAACTCCCCAAAGTACTGTCTGTTGAAGTTCAAAATCTCAGCTGTGACTAAAGGTTTGTAATTAGCTGGAGCAACTGCCTGTGATCAGCCACAGCTCACTACAAGGCTTACAGAGATGCTAAGTATTTTAGATCTGAGCACTGTGGATATATTACACAATGGGGGGCAAGGTGGCATACTGTATAACTAGGGGGAGAAATCTTATAATCTGTGCTTGCCATGCTGCACCACCCCCTCTTCTGGAAAAGACTCTCTCCACACCTGTGTAAAGGCATGTGTCCATTGTCCAAGTTAAGCCTTTCCCTACCCATAAATATCTCTTCAAACTAACCTTGGATAAAATGGTCTGTTATTAATGTGTACTCTTACACAACTGCTATCGCACGAATTTCACTCCTGCATGAGAACTAGCCTCAAGCTGTTCTTCACATATACTTGCTTTAATTTCCCGAGTAAGCCATATACTCCTTAGGCATACTTAGATATTTTCTTCTGCTTCTGTGATGTCATTTATAACCATAGTCATACAGCAGGACCGTAAAATATACTCTGTGGTGACACAGAGGGAAACATAAGCATCTTCATGTTGGATTATGTAAACTTTAACCCAAACTATAAAACATTTGAGGATGCTCACCACATTGTAACGGCCATGGCTGGCTTTCTCTCCAGATTTACCATGAGTCAGGTACAAGCCAACTAAGCACTAATCATCACAACAGCTTAAAGAAATTTTATATAATGACTATCCAGTTTATAAGAAGGAAATGGAAGTGGAGGGAAGTGAAATAACTTCTCAACCTCACACAGTTATTAAACAATAGAGTCACATTCTGATTCCAAATTTAGATTTTTAATTACTACTGCTTTCTTCTAGATGAGAAGGAGCCTATGTGTCTTCTGAGCCATGTTGCACAGGCTTGGCTCTTAAAGGGGTAGGAAGACTGCATGCAAGAAAGAGGACAGAAGCAGCTCAGGAGAGTCCGAGGCAGACATGGGTTCTGTACTGTTCTCCTGCATGCTCCAAGAATGATAAAGAAAGGAAGCAAGAGCGCGGGAGCGTGAACACGGCACAGACAGAAAATGAGAAAGGGGTAAGAGAAGGAAGATTTGGAAGAGACAAGCAGAAATCCTTAACTGGAATGAGAAACAAAAAAAAAAAAGTGCATTGCAGTTAATAGCAGAGAAGAGTCCAGGTTCTCAGGAGAAAGGTCAGACACTGGCAAGAGGCTCCTGAGAACAGGATATGGAGGTGTACAGAGCTGGTCAGACTGAGAGCCTTGGGCTGCCCAAGTCCTAGCACACCCCATGCATTGGGAGACACTTACAGAGCAAGAGAGGCGGTGGCAGCAGTGAACAGAAGGAGGTGCCCAAGGGATCCAATAGCACCTGAGAGGAGCAAACAGGAAAGTGAGAGCTGGTGGAGGCTGCCCAGGAGCCACCACCCAGATGCTGGTTTGCCAGGGCACTCACCTCCACGGCATGCTTGGATGAAGAACATTTTCGGCTTGTTCTGTAGACTTGGACAGTTAGCATTGTCAAAAAGTCGAAAAACCTCTTGGAGCTACCAGAAACAATGAGGGAGAGGGGAAGTTAGGCAGCTATGAGACCTCTTCAAGTCCAATACAAACAAATGCAGTCATCATCTGAAAGGTGGGCTGATGGCTGATCTTTCAGCTAGACTGATTTACAATCCCTTAGGAGACACATCTTAGTGTGCTGTTGTATTGAGGGGCTCGGGCTACGTTCCCGGCGCCGGGCTCCTTGTGCCATCCGGCTCCCGGTGTGTACCCGAAATAATTACACGGAAACTGTATTCATTTAAATATTGCCTGGCCCATTATCTCCAGCCCCTTATTGGCTAGCTCTCACATATTATTTTAGCCCATCTCCATTAATGTGTATTGCCACTTGAGTTGTGGCTTACCGGCATGAGTCTAACCAGTGTCCATATTGTGCTGTAGAAGCATGGCGTCTGCTCCACTGCCTTCTCTCTCACAGCATTCCGTTCTATCTACTCCGCCCACCTAAGGGCTGCCCTATCAAAAGGCCATGGCAGTTTTCTTTATTTAACCAATGAGGGCAATACACAAATAGAAGACCCTCCTACACCAGTGTGCCTGTGAGGGCACTGAATGTCCAGAAAGAATTAATTGTGGGGGAAAGGCCAGGAGCCCAGACAGAAAGAAGGGTTTGGGGCAATCAAAGCCAGATATGCCGGCATCTCTTCTATGATGCATGATCTACCCACATGCAGGTGTGCAGCCTTGTGCTGCTGTCTCCAGGGGAGAGTTGGCTTCCTTGCCCCAAAAATCTAATAGTGGCCTTTGGAGTTAACTTTTTGGAGGAACTTCAAAGAGCCTGAAGCCCTAGAATGGTGTAAGTAGGGCTTCACAGGCCATTTAAGTGGGAACTCAAGAGACCAAGTGCTAAGAGAAATAAAGACACAGGCTAGCCTCAAGAGATCACAGACTCAAACAAGAACTCTAATGAGAACTCAGCTTGTGTTCTGCTCTGGTGTGAAATATGAATGCAGTCTGTCGATATTCTGAAAACTTGAGGTTGAATTTAAAATAACTGACTAATTTGCACATTTTAGCTTAACATTCAGTCTGTGTGACATGGTTATTGCTCACTAAATTTACCCACATTTATAGTGAGTGAAGTGTACAGCATAAAGATATAAAAATGCAGTTTTATGAAGAAAGGCTCTTGAGTTTGGATAAAGTTAAGGACAGGGTAGGGGTTCTTTATTTTTCACTAGAACGCCTTAGACTCTCAATGTCAAAGGTCCTCAAGGACAATGAAGCCCAGCGCTAGACATCACGGGAGACAAGTTCTGTTAAGAGTTATTGAAGCAAAATTTGAACTCTGCGTTGAACTACAGAAAAGGTGCCTTGGGGAAAGACCTCAACCAAGAAAATTCCAAGGCTGATGGCACAAACTCACACAAAGAAGAACACCTGAAAAAAAATAGTCCTTAGGGGTACCCTGCTGGATAAAGTTTACCCAGGGAAGTATTTTCCAAGGTTCAGTTAAAAAAGCAGAGGCTTCTGTAGCTATGGTTCAAGCTACATCTCAAGCTGCCAGCAGAGTGAGGTGGAATCACAGACGCTTGCATCAAGGTAGCAGAAGAGCACCGAAGCTAGGCAATGTGTAGTCTCGGCAGGACTGGGTGCCTGTATGGAACTCCTTAGTAGTTGAAATATAAGTTGTATGTGGAGAGCTCACATAATAGGGAAACCAGAAGCATGAGGCTTTTGCTAAGGAAAACTGTTGGCACCTACAGAACCAGGGCCCAAAGAGCCCATATAAGCCACACACTAGAGCTGGAAGGGCAAGTTTATCACTTTAGTTGAAGCAAATGATGCAGTAAAGAACCCCAGAGGCTGAACATGGAGCTCTGAGGTTTAGTATTCACTCAGGAGGGTTTCAGTCTTGTTTTCATCCACTCTCCTTATTATGACCCTATTCCTTTTCTTTTTGGAACGGAAATGGTTACCTGCCACTGCTTGTTTGTAATTTTACCCCCAGTCCCACAATATTTTATCCTTATACTGTTGAACAGTGTTGAAACAGTTAAATCTTAGGAGATTCTTGGAGATGTATTGTTCACCATGAGATGCCCATTAAGTCTTCAGAGAAACAGGTTATGGTTTAAGTCATGTGTTTGGTCTTATGACAGGACTTAAAATCATCAAAATACAGTTTCTTTTTTCTTTTAAAATTTGATTATTTTTACTTATGTGTATGTGTGTCTGCACTGGTTTATATGCACCATATGAGTGCAGACACCCAGAGAAGCTAAAGGGTATTGGATATTCTGGAACTGGAATGACCAGCTGTTTAGTTGGTACTGGGAATGGAACCTGGGTCTTCTACAAGAGCAACAAGGACTCCTAACTGCTGAGCTATCTCTCTAGCCCCTAGACCAGTTACTTAAACTATAGGTCACGAATTCATGAGATCTAAATGTAGGGGTTGTCAAAAGATTTATCAAAAGGTTTCTGCATAAATAATGGCCAACAGGTCATTCAAAATCAAATGCATAACAAAACTAGAGTGTTTGTCAGTGCTTATTGGTGTTCACGTCATTTCAGCCTTTGTTCTGAACATGTAACACAGACATGATGCACTGCATGTGCCAGCAAAGCTGCCTTAAATGCTTGGCTTAGGTGTCTACAGTGTCTTTACTGGACATACAAAGTTTCCTCTTTACAGAAGCATAAAGATCTAACTATAGAAAATGGACTTTTATATTTTTCTACCATCACTGGTCAGCACAGACATCTAAGACTAGAATTTTTAGACTGTACTGTTAGAATATTTGATTTTAAAAATTGCTGTTTGAATTGCTGGATTGAGTTTCATAAAAAAATATTAAATGAATTTTGATTTTGGATTGGGACAGCTTTTCCAACAATTTCTCTAACAGCTCAAAACATACATCTACCATTTTATGCTATGTATTCATGTGAAAGTGTTCTTAGCATTGATTATAAAATAAAAAATTAATCAACTCTGAAAAACACTAAAGATGTTCCATGTCTAGCAGTTCTAAATATTCAGCTTATGGGGTTAACAAAGTGCGTTATGTCCTCACTGCCACGGACTGTATCCCTTCAAACCATGAGCTAAAATACATCTTCCCTTAGGCAGCTTGTCAGGTATGTGGTCACAGTAAGGGAGATGTAGCTAATAGAGATGGATAGGCAGGCAGAATGGCCTATTTTCAATGCTCAGCTTCCACAAAATTATACACACCTGAAGCAGTTTGCCATCCACACCGTAGATGCCACCTTCCACACCATGTGAGAGGAGTGCCACTATGCAGGAGTCTGTGACCCGGTGTGCAGGTAACTGTGCAAAATTCTGAAGTTTCTCTTGCATTTCCTAGAAGACAGAGACACCTGCTAGCATTGTTCACTGCAGTCAGCATCAACACAGACACTAACCTCTGGTTTGTTTGAAAGAAGATAAAAGTGTTTTTCTATATTCCTATGACCACTGAAAAGTACACACTCTCTGAAAGGCTAAAGAAAACCATGCACTCAAAAGAAAAATGCACATGACTTCAGACATCAAACTCTGAATATGAAGTCACAAGTTCACGGAAATAGTTAAGAACTCCTGCATTAAAGTGAATTTTTAAAGAAGCTACATAGTATATGGGGACAGCTCAGTAGGTAGGGCGCTTGCCATTACGAGGCTTATAGCTTGTATCCCAGAACATGAGAAATACTGGATGGGCATAGAGCTTGCCTGTAATTCTAACACCTGGAAGGCAGACATGGGGAATTCTTAGAGGCAGCTGGCTAGCTATTAGTCACACCGAAAAAGCTCTGGGTTCAACTGAGACCTTGCTTCAACAAGGTAGAAAGTAACCAAAGACTCCTGATATCAACCCTAGGACCCCTACACACACATTAGCATGCACATATACACACACCTAAACAAATACATATACATTAAAAAAAAGTCATTTTGTCAGTTCATCTTATTACGATAAGAAGGAAATATTATGAATTTGTTCCAGGCAGAGAATCACAGCACACAATCTTACCCCTTTCACTCTCAATAAGGAGCTCACGTGTGCATGTTATGGAGTTTCTAAAGGTGTGGTTTCCCAAGGCACCAATTGCAGCAGCACTCAGAATTGGTGCAAAATGTTAAAGGCTGAGCATCAGCAAATTGTTTCATAAACCTTCCCACCAATTCTGGAATTTCAAAGTTTAAAGAGTTGCCAATCAAAGCCAGGCATGATAGTACACATTTTTAATTTCAGTACTTTGGAGGCAGAGGCAAGAAGATCTCTGTGCCAGCCTGGTCTACAGAGTGAGCTCTAGGACAGCCAGGGTTGTTAACACATAAAAACTGTCTCCAAAAACTGTTGTTATTACAAAACAAAAACAAGCAAACAAAAGAGTTGCTAATCTATCTGCTTGGAAGTGGGGGGGGTTGTTTTTAAAGACAGCACCCTGTTGTGGACTGAGGTAAGACTTTACCTCATAGAGGTTCACTCTAAGGATGACTTCAGCCTTTCCAGCTGCAGGGGGCTCAGCCTCTCAGCACTGAGACACCTTTCCTAAGCCAAGGACCTCTTTACTGCTTTCTAATTTACACCTCTAAGAAGCTATTTGCATATCCCAAAACATCCAAACTAAGCTTCCAAAGGGACAATGCCAAATGCAAATTCTCAATTAAGGAATACCACAGTGTGCTAGATTTTTCCCAACCAAGTTTTGCATAGACTTTGTACCTCAAGAAGCTCTCGGATTCACACAAGTTAAACAGAAGTTGCTGAAGACAGAGGGCAAATTAAGGTTAAGTGCCACCATTCAGTTCTCCCTATAGGGCCTTATTCAGGTTAACCCAGAGTTTATTATGCAGCACATACTGGTTTTGAACTCTCAATCCTGCCTCTGTCTGCTAAGCTAGTGCAGGGATTCAAAACACTCATTATCATGCCTGGCCTGTTTGGATTATTTCTGCTTAAATACATTGTAATATAACTGGAGATTGTGAAATTAGTTTTGGTAAGAAAGCAGAGATTTTTCTGGGTAAATAAAAGCAAGTCATAACATAGTATTTGTTTAAATATATAGTTTTGAGTAACTACGAGTGCTCTACAGAGTCTAGTTAAACTTAATTTTGCTTGAAGAATGTAATAAAAACTATATATATAATTTATACTATTACTATATATATGGTCATTTTAAACTCGGTGATTATTATATCAATAAAAAGGAGGACAACTTTGTAACTGAATGTAAAATAAACCATTCAACAAATGTAGATTAGTTATTTGGGTGGATTTTTCTACAAGTGACATACCTTAAGATACAATCTGTAGATTTATTTTTTATAAAAGTATAGTAGTTCTATAATTAGCAGGGTTTGTAGTTCTTGGGTATGTTTTGGCTGGGGGCTGGAGGCCAGATGAGGAGTATACCATCTATAAATAAATGCAAAACTACATGGATAGCTGCCATTTTCCAGGGATAACCCGTACAATATGCTTATATTCTCCAAGCCATCTATAAGCCAAATAAATGCAAATTTAAAAGCAATAGCATATGGTGAGAGTAAAGCTTACTTTACTCTAAAATACTTACTTTAAAATATACCTTCATTTCCTAATATGCTAAACTGTGATTCAAGAGTCAAGTTATCTCCCAAGGTAGAACCAATGCACATTTGATGAGACACTGAATATATAACAGAGTGGTAAAAACACTAGTGTTCTCTTCAGTACCAACGGCAGAAAAAGAGTCTCTACAATTAGTTTTACTATTTTATATTTGAAGGGAATTATCACTAGTCAAAAAGGATTGATAATGATAAAAAAGAATTTCTTGGTCCTGTTTCTCTGCTTGCCACATAATCATACGATAAAAAGGCAGTCTTCAAAGATGCCCTACAGAAGAGAGCGTTCTGCATATTCCCAATGCATCAAAGTACAATATTCACAGCATTCACCTGGATTATCACATGTCCATATCATCTACACACTGCTCCTTCTTCCTAGGCTGTCTCCCTTAGGAGCCTCTGTCAGTTCCACCTGACTACTTTTCTGACCTCATCTACTCCAGTAAGTACTTACAGGACTTTCACCTCTTGTAAGAACATTAGCTCCAGCTCTATTAGTGATAGAGGGGAACAAACTGATGCTGAGAGCTCACTCCATATCTATTCTTGAATTCAGAACACTAAATTTGTGTGTGTCAAATTACAAGGTGCTCAAAATTTAGCTTCACTGCAACTCAAGTGACAGAAAAACATGGGCAGAAGCCCTTGAATCTGCCTTAGATACAGCTTAAACGGAATTGGCCTATAAAAAGTAGTTTATGGACTCACAAAGTCTCCTGAATGTCTTGAAAAGACAGCAGTTTTCAACAGTATCGAATCCTTTATTAGGCATCTAAGATCCACTGTCATATACACTATTTAGAAAACCATGACAAAACAGTTTCCTCAAAATTTTTAAGAAACAGACAGACCATACTCTTAGAAAATACAGCACAAATCGCTAGATGACCATCCAATTCCCACAAAAGTAGCAGAGGTGGACAAGCTACCTACTTCATTCAGTTCCTTTGATGATGGAAAAAAAGTTGTTCCAGCTATGGCTTTTGTTTTCCCTGGTGTAGGGGACTAAATTCAGGGCTTTGCACCTGCTAGGCAATTGCTCCAACCACTGAGCCACAATCTCAACTACCAGCCTTGGCTTTGAGGCAAGAACAGATCTATTTTAAACAGGCAATTATGGGCAATCTGGCAAGAGCATCACATCAAGAATGGCACTGTGATACCTACCAATGAAACTAGCCACACCCAAAGTGTAGTAAATACATAATTCTTCTCATAGAAGTGTGATAGCCAAGATGACCAAAACAAACTCTCAACACAAAACCAGAATCCTCTACCTCAAGGGGCCAAAGGGAATTTTGTTTTAGACAGGGTCTCACGTAGTGCTGGCCACCCTTCAACTTACTATGAAAGAAGACTGGTCTTAGAAACTTCTGATTCTTTTGCCTCATCATGGCTCAGAACTTTATACCTCCCTAAGCCCAAAGATCAAGTTTAATAACATACTATTATAGAACAAAAGCAGTTCAGAATAGTATACAAATAGGTCATTATCAATTTCAAAATATAAATCCTAAAAGTGACTAGCTTGACTCCTAGTCACCAATGAAGCTCAGAAACAAGTCAATAAGGAGCAGCCCACAAGAAAATGCTTATGACATGAGACCAAGCAACCTACCCTAAAACAATCCAACACTGACTTAATCAGACAATCACTAAACAGCATCTGCATATATTCTTCTACTTGCAAGAACCGAATCTGCCAAAAGTCATGCTTTAAACAATAATTGGGATCTTAAGTAACGGTATCAACTGTGAAGTAAATGCCTATGTGGCCTAATTTAAAAATACCCTTTCGGAGTTTGTTTGGGAGGATCTCAGTGTCTCATCACTTCCTGAGTGACTAGGAGTCAAGCTTCTGAACACAAATGTGGGAACCCAACACTGGACTATGGAACTCCATGAAAGCACAGCTACCTTAAGACAGCAATGTCCAGGTGACTGGCTGGCTCTACTTCTTTTCACTAGATTGTAGGAAGCAGCAAACAGAGTGAGTGAGAAACATCCAGCAGGCCCAAGAGGAACAGAAGCACCCAGCCCAAAGTACAGCCCACCCGATTCACATGCCAGCCTTTCCAGCCGCAGGTACCTGTGCAGTCTGGTCATGTAGAACATGGACGTTATAGCCCAAAAGCTTGAAGAGGGTGACTAGAGTACTGTGGTCCACATCCCCTCCAGAGCGAAATTCCAGGTCTTTCTCTCCAGTGAAGTGCACATTACTCAACACCAATGCCAGGCCACGAGGCTGAGACTGCAACCTATAGGCCTAAAGGGAGGAGGCCAATTAGACCATGAGTCTTTTGATGACAGGCAATGTGGTTACCTCATGACATCAAGCATTTCAAAACACACCCCAAACAACAATCCTTATCCCAAGAGCAGACAACTCCCCAAATCCAACCTCTGCTATTTTTTTTTTTTTTTTTTACCATACCAGGTAAAAAGGAAATGTCACAGAAGGTATCAATCAGCAAGGAGTCTTTCTGACAGGGCAGCAAGAAAACATGCAAACCAGGTTCAGAAGAACAGGAAGTCTCTCACTCCCCACCTCTCTCCTTGAAATTATGCAAACTCACCAGCTGGTAGTGTGCCTGATAAAACTCAGGAGTGCATGGCTTCACCTGAAGGCAGGGAGGACCATCACCATTATCTAAGGAGTGTTCCATGGTACCTGTGGTAGGGAGAATGCCAAAAGCTGGTATACATTTCAGCACTACTCCTTATAACTCAATTAATCAGTTTTGCTGTAGGCAACCCTTTAAAATGAGGTTTCAATGAAATTATTCCTCCAACATGTAAGTCCCGTGCTGGCACAGACCATGTTGACTTCTGCTTATCTCTGGGCCCCCACCCATGACTTCATACAGAAGACACTCAACTCGCTGAGTGATGGAAAGGGCTTCTGACACAAGCCTGGTTTTAATCACCTCAGCAGAGACACGGAGCCTTTTATTGTTTGGCTTTAAAGACAAGACACTCAAATCATACACAGGAAATCATAGTCACCACCTGAATAAGTTGCACAAAAAGCCAATTGTTTTGAAGACTACTACCTGTGATGAAGGGAAATGGGTCCGACTTAAATCCCTTCTAACCTGTCCTGATGGCCTGTCAAAAGTTCATAAAGAACTGTCCCTATCAGGAAATACACCTCACCTTTAGGGGAAAGCCAGACACCATTCAGAGAGCAGGTAAGTCAGTGTGGGAGGGTCCTTCTGTCCCATTCATTCTCACCTGTGGACAGGCGGAGCTGCTTGTGAGGGGGGCAGGTCTCACACACCGAAAAAGGGAGACTTGTGTCATAGTCACAGCTCAACTGGAAGAAATCAAGAATCACCATCAAAGACCTCAGAGAGACGGTTCTGTCCAAATCAAACAAAATCAAGTGTCTGTCTCGCTGTGCCCCCTGTCCCGCATCCTTTCTGGTCAAACTAACCCATCCCAGGGTGCATTTCCAGGGCTTCATACCGGTGGGAGTTCATGCTGAATATTAGAGAGGGTTGTGAGCAGCAAGTCTTCCAAATGACTTTGCCTGGTCTCTCGCAGGGCCTCACAGAAGGCATCAAAAGCCTGGGGTCCCCTCTTGGGCAGCAGGTTGAGGAGTTCCACATTCTGGCTGAAACTGCCCCCTTTGGCCTAAGGCACAAAAATAAAACGTTACATTACATTTACATATCTAATTGTAAATGCCATTTTTTCATGAGCTTTGAAGTAGTGGTCTCATTCATCTTAGGAATTCCTCTTTACAGAGCGAGTATGCACAGGTGAGGTTTGCTGTCCTTAGCCAAGGGGGGCACATCCTTTTCACAGGTTCATCTTCTGGGTCTCTTCCACCGCGGTACCTGGATGAGCTCCCTCATTTCCAGTGTGATGATGTCCTTCTCCAGGAGATGTTCTAACAGCTCGCTCAGCAGCAGCTGCTTGGCCAGCACCACTCGGTTCTTTTTCAGAGTTTCCTGGTGGTCAGGGTGCATACCACACACCGCCAATATCCTACAGAGGGAAGACAGACAGAGGTACTGTCAGGTTTAAGCCTGGACACAGAAGAGAAGTGGGGAAGAAGAATGAAAGGGACTTAGGAGCAACAGGAGGTGTTAGTTCATGAAATCTCTTTCAATCAAAACGTCCTAGGGAGTAATGTACTGACCCTAAGCAAATAAGGCATAATTCTCTAGAGAAGGTCTACATCAGACTATCTGAAACCGTGATCAGACCAGGAGAGGACTAGCTATCTTGGTCAAATTAATATAAAGAAGGACAAATATATCCGAGAGAAGAAACACTCCTCTGACAGACAAGCTCTAACATTCAGAAAACATGACATACTTTTTCTTAGGAAACTAACCTAAGTCAAAAACAATCTTAAGGCAGTAATAAAATACAAAATGTAAAGCCAACAGTCATGTTTTTAACACACACGCATACACACACTTTCTCTAGACTGCTCACATACATTACATCAAAAATATTTTACAATTCCATAACAAACTAAAGCTAAAAAATGATCAAAATCCTACAAGGTATGGGTAAGTAGAAATTGACAGTCACAGTAGATAGATATCAATGATGAGCACGACATAACTTGTAATCACAAGGATAGTGCAAGCAATGGTTATTTTGGTGATTTAGTTTACCATTGAGAGCTATATTTGAAAGAGTCCCTAGTTTTGCTCTCAAGTTTGGAAAGAGACCTGCTTCGGCTCAGGAATAATAATTAAAAAAAAATCACATTTCCAATGTCCTTTATGTGCCCAATGAATATTAATCCAGATCTCCACTTTGTTTAGTATAAGACAACGCTTAGGGTCTGATGGCAGTACAGGTGATATTGTAACAGATTCACTTTATACAATAAAACATTTTTAGTTGCATCTTGATTTCAAAGAGGGTAAAATATAGGGGAACAAATAAGCATCTCCAATCAGTGAAATACCAAACATTGGTGGAATGCCCCTAGCTTAAAGATTCCTTGAGCTAGAAGTCTACAGTTGGATGGAAACACAGGGTTCTGGGACATTGCATTAGCACGAGGTATAGAGGCAGATCAAGTATTTAGAACGTATCTGCTACCTCAAAATTCACTCGAACCTGCTACAGCAACAACTTCGGGAATTTCAAACTTCAGTTAAGACTCACCTCACAAGACAACACAGTAGTGGAGCTAAACATAAATTTTGGGGAAAATAAAATTAATACCGCAGCTGTTGGCTGGGTATATTCTTAGGTACACAGTCAATGGTACAGCAGCGTTCATCAGGAACATTCACTTCTTCAAAGGTTGCTTCCTTAGCTTCCACACTGTGCTCTCTCCGGGTCCACACAGCCCAACACACTCTGCTTTCCTTCAGAGGGCTTCTGACTTGTTCCCCACCACCCCCTTCCCTATGATAGGAACAGGCCTGGAGCTGTGTGTAGACCAAGCGAGCCTTGGGTTTCCGCCCCTTTTGCCCAGCCACCAGGGTTACAGTCCGGTAGCCTTTAAATCCTGACATTGCGCCAGGCAACCCCCCACCAAAAGGCTCTTCCCTAGGCAATTTCATCCATAGGCACAGCTTACTGACTCCAGTTCTGAACCCTCTTCTGTCCCAGGCTTGATTTGGAACTAGGCAGCCACCAGTTTTTATCTGAAGCGCCACCCATTCCGCACACCTGCTACTTCCTTCATTTCAAACTACCAGGAGAGGCTTAACTACGACCTTCCCAAAAGTTTCCAATCACCTGGACTTCTAGGAAACCCCTGGAAAGGGGAATGGAGAAAAACGACACCAGGAGGAGTCTAACGTTTTGATTCTGTGTTCTCCGAAGGTTCCCGTCTCTAATTTAATGTTACAGATTTGGACAGGAAATAGTCCATTGTGTCCTCCTGGGCCATGTTTGCATCGAAACTGACTGACTGGGGAGAAGGGGAAGACGCGGGAACCATCAAAGGATCCAAATCCCCTACACCTGTGTGCAATTCTCTGACAAACATCTATTACACGGGAAGCAGCGCAGGTCACGTTACAGTCACTCCAAACCAAAAGCGCCCCTGGCCGAGCTAAGAAGTCTGCAGAAGGTCTCCTTGGCTAGGGGAGGTTTGATTTTAAATCCTCAGGCGAGAACTGGAGGGAAAAGGACGGAGCCTCCAGACACGCCGCAGGCGAGATCTAGCGGAACTGAAAAGACCCACTCTTGTCCAGACGCCCCTGCGCTGGACAAAGGGAGGCTGCCGCAGCCTCTGCTCACGCGGGACCAGGCCAAGCCGCCGCGCAGCTCGCCCGGTCGCCTCCTCCGCCCTGCCCTGCTCACCTGCTCCTCCTGTCAGCCGCCATCAGTGCCTTTCTGTGCAGAGTGGACGGCGACCTCCCGCTCGGCGCCGCCATTTCCAGTTTTTCCCGGGCTGCACACGTACCACCCACAACACAAACAAACGCCAGGCCGCGCCAGCCCCCGCATCCCTCCCCCAGTCTCCCACCCTCGCCGCGCCTGCGCACGCCCCGCCCCGACGCCAGCAGGCCCCGACCCCGCCGGGGCATGCGCAAGCGCACACTGCTTGCCGGAACCCTCACCCCCCAATGGGCAGAGAGGAGGCTCTGGGAGGAACGGGAAGGGGCGGGGAAGAGAGCGGGGCTTCTCCAGCCGGGAGATTTGATTGGCTATCGATTCCCGCGGAAATCGCAGCCCCCCTCCTCTGGTACCTCCGGCCGCTCCTGTACTAACTACCGTGAAACCAAAGAGGTTTGGGCTCGGAATTGTTCGCCTGGAACTTCCCGGGCCCGGTGCACAGAAAATGGAAAGCTCATCTCCGAGCCTTGGGGTGCTCTTAGTCGCACATATCCTACCTAATGGTCCCCATGCTGTCTGTATTTAAATTTCTCTGTCCTGTTTACTAGTTGTCCCAAGGCACGGTTATCAAATCTATGAATTGCCTGGTTTGTATTGAAAACAATAGGCACTGGGATTAGGATTTGACTCGAGTTATTTTTATGGTTTTTTACTAGCATCCTGTTTTTGTGAAAACTCCAGCCTCCCCACCCCTTAGAGTCTAATTACCCTGTTATGTAATACCCCACCAGGAATCTAAGCGAGGTTTGATGAAACAGCTGTCACTCCGAGGTACCGTTCCAGTTTCTCTCGGTCTCATCTTCCACCTTACTCTGGAAATGCTGGACGTCAGATGGGCTCTAGAATTTTTCCAGATGAATCCAACTGCCACCCATCTCAAATGGGAAGGACTTTCCATAGCCTGCCTCCTGGCTGGTTTGAAGGCCCCGTCTATGATGTCCGGGCAAAACCAGTTTCTGATTAAGTAGATAGTAGGAAATGCTGGGCAGAGGAGTGCCGCGATGATAGGTTCTGACAGCATCGCCTAGGGAAGTATCCATTTATCTTCATAGAAAACATTGTCATCTTCAGGGTAAGCAAAACAGATGTCGTAGGCAGGGGGTGGAGTAGTGGGCTCCAATTTGGGGGTCACCCTCAAACTTTGCAGATCAGGAGCAGTGGATGCAACTCGTGGGCCCCTAAGTCGAAGAGCTCTTCCAGGATTTCCTCTGCGAGACATTGTCCCCTCTGAGCCCACTCGTCTCTTCAGCCTTCCTGGGCTAGGCCTCTCTAGCTGGCTAGGCTGCGCCCCCTCAACTCCTGGGGCTGTTGCAACAGTGCTGTAAGGGGGTGGTTGCTCCAGCTCTTGGAGGTGGTGCTGTGTTTCTGAGTCCATCATCACCACGGCCTGTTCATAGGTTGGTACCTCAAAAGCTTCATTGTCCCTGTGGGAGAAACACGGCCATTAATGACTGCCTGAAAGGAGTGTCCCCCCTTCCCCCCTTCCACTCTGGCAAAAGACCCCTTTATTGTCTGCTGACTGTTGCTCTTAATAATACCAGTGATAGAGGAAAGCAGAATCTAGGCTTAAGAAACTAAGGGCTTAGAGGGAATAAGGGCCTGCGGCAGTGTTTCTCAGCATATGGGTTGCGACCCCTTGAGGGGATCTCACCAGATATCCTGAAGACATTTACCTTTTGATTAATAATAGTAGCAAAATTACAAAGTAGCAATGAACTAATTTTACAGTTGAGGGTCACCACAACATGAGGCGCTGTATTAAAGGGCCACAGCACAAGGAAGGTTGAGAACCACTGGCCTCAACCTGTCATCCCGCTTTCCTCACCGTGCATTGCCTGGGGCCCCGCTTTCCTCACCGTGCATTGCCTGGGGCCTCTGAATTCTCAGTCTGTCTTGAGCTCTGCCTTGATCGGAGGCTCCGTTCCACCACACAGGACAGGAGGCAGGCAAGGAAGCAGAAGCCAGCCAAGCAGAGGAAGAAATAAGCAAAAGGAGCAATGTCAGGCTGTATGACCAGTAAAGCCAGCCCCAGAAGGAGCGAGGCACTGCTCAGGAAGAGAAATGACTGCTTCAGTTTCCCCCACAACTGCCTTGGCACCATGGTCCCTCCCAGGGCACCTGTAGAGAGACAAACAGTTGTGTGTTAGCTAGTCACTGGCACCACACCAGGGCCAGACCCCAAAGTAAAAATCTTATGCTCCTCCTCTCTGTAGGCTACCAGTTTTCAGTCTGAAACAAATGATCTTCAGGGCCTCTGGGGGCTCCATCGTGCCCTCTAGGTTATCAGTGTGGAAAGCTGGGAACCTAGTCCAGTCTGACTCAGCCTCATCTGAGTTTCTTAGGCCTGGGCACTGCCTGCATTCCCTGCTTTCTCTCTTGCCTGCAGTCTCCCTTCCGGCTTCCAAGCACACCATGCAGGATCCAGGGCCAGCTACCCTGCCTGTGGCCTCAGTGCACACAGGCATCTCTGGAATCCAGGTGATGGGTCAGGCTTTTCACTTTTCCTGCTCTGGTCAGACCTCCATTCTTCTCCCAGTCAGAGGTCCCGCTTCCCCTCCCCCCCCCAAGCCCCCAGTATGACCGTGCTGGAAAGAGGGAGAGCACTCATCACTTACCTCTCAGCCTGACTTTTGCTGTCTGCTACAGTTGAGTCAACCCATGCTCTGGATGGAGGAGAATATGAACCAAGACACAAGGCCACAGGGACACCAACTAAGTGAGAAAGAATCTTAGAAAGGCCTAAGGCAACCACCAGAAGTTCTAATAACTTTCCACACCCCCAAGTAGTCCCGACCCAGGCCTCTTCCCTCAACTCATTAAGCTCTGATTTCAAGTTTCCTGTCAGCACAGAGGCTGGGAGGTGCGTGGGAAAGGGACACCTTTTCTCCGAGTAAACAGCAACAGTTAATCTCAAGACAGCTCCCACCGGCTAGACTCCCTGTCACTTTCCTGACGATCTCCTTCCTCCCAGACCAGCCCAACTCCAGCGCCCTGCGCCCCGCCCCTCCTGGAGGCCTCTGGAGCTCGCTCACCTGTCTCCTAGGGACACAGAAAACCGGTCGCAGACCTGGAACTCAGCGGCAGAAGGCGGAGCCCACTTGCCCCACCCTCTCTCCTGCCCCAATCCTTCCTTCAAACCTAGTTTTTCTCCACCCCGTTCTCTCAAGACTGGCCTGTTACTGCTCCTCCTTAAGTCCCAGTTCACCCACCGCTAAAGCCCTATTCCCTCCGCCTCTCAATGGCCTTTGTACTTAGGACTGGGAATTAGTCTTTTCCTCCTCTTACTCAAAGAATCTTGGGCGCTGATCGCAATCCTAAGCACAAAGTACTTTCTGATTTGTTTTGTACTTGTCTTTCCTGAATGGCTGGAGCAGACACAGTGGTATATTTCAATACTTGGTACAGAGGGAGCCACGGGCGAACCCGGAGTGGTGCTTCAGGCCTCTGCGGCTGTGTCTGTGGATTCTTTGTCTTGGAGAGTCGGAGGTGTGCTCTTGCTTCCCAGCTCAGTTAACTGGCTTCTTCCAAATCCGAGCCCTTACAAATGGGGACTACTTTGGAGTCTCACTGCGTAACCACGTCCTTCCTTTCTCTGCTCCAACTTTTGCTTGGTTATATAATACTCTCTGTTTCTTTACTGGTCTTATACTTTGAGTTTCTCAAGAGAAGTGATTCTATTCAGTCTTCTTCACATCCCCGAAAGTAAGTGGATTCTTGACACGGGGTAGCTTTACTCTGCTGGGTTTATGCCCTGCTCTAGTGCTCTAGTTGTGCAACCGGCTATGAGACTGAGAGAGGGAGGTAACTGGGGCCCTCCTGTGTCCCAGGGTCAGAACAGAGTGGACTCTGTTCCTTCGCTGCATTAGCATTGGGCAAACCCAAGAGAGGCTAGAACACAAATATAATTCAGGATCTCCAGGTACAATTGAGGGGACCCTAGACAAGACTGATAGAGAGAGAGAGAATATGGATTTGTGAATGAACACATCTGAGTAGTGTATGTGGGTTGTGGTGGGACTTCTGAGTGAAGCTCTGTCGGAGCTTGCTCTGGAAGAAAGGAGGGGGCATGGCAGGCTGTCGTGCCCATGTGAGGTGTATCTGTATATAAGGTAGGAATGCGGACAGGGAGGGCAACTTGTAATTATTTTTGCTTGTACCGAAGTATTTTATTTGTTTGTGCCAGTTTCCTTACTATGTAGCTCATGTGGAGAAAGTATAGCTGAAATCAGAATTAAACCCTCAGTTAATACTTCAACAGAAGGAAGTTGGTGAGGAGTTTCTGGTATAGGTTGTAAGTTTTCTTAAGGTGTGAGTTTGGGAAGGGAGAGGAATGGGGTAAGAGGCAAAGGGCCAGAGAGCGTGGGTAGGAGTGCCTACAGCATGAGGTTCTGGCTCTGCTCCTCACGGGAGAGCTACGACCTTTATAGCTAGCTTAAGGCTCTTGGCTGCTAGGGGAGGCTGTAACCTTGAGATCTGATAACTGTGATAAGCACTAGATATAAATCAGAGATCTGGACCACCTGTGGTGTGTGTTCTTTAATACCCTAACCCAGTAATTTGAAATCAATTGCATTACTTTCAAACAGTTATAAAATATTTAAAAGATAAAGAAAAAAATAAAGATTAGCAAGTGTCTTAATACCATGTGAAAGTTTTATAATTCTAGGGTATTCACAAAACAGACCATACTCTGGTTCATGCTAGTAAACATTCATTACTCAACAATTTTAAAAAGTTTTAGAAGTTAGGTGGCAAATGTTTCACTTGATGATAAAGTCTTTACTAATTTCTGTTAAGGGATCAAACTCAGGGCCTTTCATAAATTAAGCAAACACTCTGAACTATCTTCAGCCCCATTAAATTATTTCTAAAATCTATAAAACATTTTGAATGGCTATGCCATAATTCTGAAGTTTTCCTCAATAATGGCCAGTTATTTTATTCATGTTTATCACTAAAAATGATGCTAGAGGAGATAGCAAGGAGGCTAGAGATTGCCAGGGCCAGAGTAGGGGAGGAGCAGAGGAGCAATTGTTAATGAGGTTCTTGAGTAGTGACAGGCATTCTATATCAGATGGTAGTGGTGACTTCTGCACTTCAAATACTCAGGGCAGTGAACATCTTACATAATGGTCTCCTAGTTTTTATGGATTGAATGATGAATTCTGAGAAGTGACTAAAATCTAATGTAAGTTTTTGTTGAGAGACAAAGAGAAACGAAAGTTTGTATTGCCCTGAACACAAAAGGCCAAAGTGTTCTCTAAGGTTTGACTTCCCTTTTGTTTCTCTTCAGCTTAATATCTGTACTGGTTAATTTCCTGTGACTGTGATGAGATGTTGGTTAAAGTGATGGTGGTGGTGGGGCAGCAGGATTTATTTTGGCTAAGGGTTTCAGGGTATGAGGTCTTCTGTATGGGAAAGGTGTGACAACAGGCGCTTGCTCATGTCTGACTGGATCAGGAAGCAGAGAAAGGAGAATGCCGGTGTTCATCTAACATTCTGCTGCCCCCTTCCCATTTTTATCCTGTGTGGAACCCCAGCTCATGTCACGGGACTGCCTACAGTCAGGGCACGTATTCCCTCTTTGGAAACACCTGTCAACACACCCAGAGTGTGCCCCACTAATGTCCGAAGAGTTTTTTCAATTCAATCAAGCTGAAAGAATTAACCATCACAGTATCTTTAGCCTTTGACAGATCCTTCTAAGTCCCAGCTATTCCCTCTGCCCACTCTCCTCACTTCATCTTAGGGGACTGTGGTAGGGTTTCTATTGCTGTGATAAACACCACGATCAAAAGCAACTTGGGGCAGGGAAAGGTTTATTTTATCTTACAGCTCTCAGGACACACTCTGTCACTGAAGAAAGTCAGGGCAGAAACTCAACACAGGAACCTGGGGGCAGGAACTGAAACAGAATCACTGAGGAGTGCTGCTTACTGGTTTGCTCCTTGTGGATTGCTCACCCACCTTACTTTCTTATACAGCTAGAACCCCCTGCCCAAGAGTGGCACTGCCCTTAGTGAGCAGGGCCTTCCTACATCAATCATTAATCAAGAAAAATGCTCTTACAGACTTGCCCACAGGCCAGCATGAAGGAGGCATGTTCTCACTGAGGTTTCCTCTTCCCAGATGGATCCTAGGTTATATCAAGTTGGGAAGAACAACAACAACAAAAAAAAACTGTCACCACCACCAAAACCCCAAAACAAACAAACAAAACCCAACCAAGATAGGGATGATGGAGTAAGAAGCAGATGAGACAACAGGTTCTTGATGTGACTGCCAGGCAGGGAGATGCAGCTGTCCTCTGCTGTGTGTTTAGCTCTGTGGCCTCTTAGGTTTGCAGTGTTGTGGCTATGAATCTGGATCTTCTTTATAACTATGGCTAATGTGTAGGGTGTTTGGTGTGGATTGCTCACTCTTATTGAAAACACAAAGTAAGAAATTTATAATATGTGTAATATGAAATAGTTACTATGATAATTTCCACTTTATGGATGAGGTCAGAAACTCAACGAATATTGAGGGGCTGGGGATGTTGTTCAGTTGGTAGAGTGTTTTAGCCTAATGTGTATAAGACCTTAGGCATGAACTGGATGTAGTGGTACAAATCTGTAATTACAGCACTCAGGAGAGAAGCAGGAAAAGCAAGAATCCAAGGTCATTTCAAATACAGTGAATTCAAGGCTACTAGCCTGGGCTAAATTAGACCCTGTTTCAAATAAAACAAGGAACACAACTTTCTATAGTCACTGCTCTGCTCTTCCCTGAGCTGGTTAGATGAAATATTTCCTCTTATTTGGTATCATGAGAGTAGGCTGGTATTTAGACAGCAAGGCAACAAAGGATATTACCAGAAAAAATAAAGGTACTACCATATGAGGCACAGTGAGGAAGAGATGGGTGTAGAACTCTATCAAGATACTAATCTTCCATCACCTAATTAAGACTGCATGGTCATAGACTCAACGTTGATTGTTCCTCTTAAAGCATGCTGCAGTTTGGGCATAAAGTAGCACCCCAAATGGTCAATGAGGGGTGAGTGGACCAGGAGGATGCTGACTTTATTAAGAGATTGTTCCAACGATGAGTTAATAGCTGAATAAATTAGGAGGAAGGGCCTTGTTTAAGGAAGTAGGTCATGGGAGCATGACTTTGAAAGATGTATTTTATCCCTAGACCCTGCCTTCATCTTTCTTTCTGCTTCTTGGTCACTGTGAGATAAGCAGCCTCCTTTGCCTGATGGATGTTTTGGCCACCTTTCCTCAGCCAGCCTAAAGTAATGGATTCAGCTGACTTGAATCTTCTGAAGCCATGAGCCCAAACAAACCTTTAAGTTCTCTTTGCATGTTTTGTCACAGTGAGAGAAGGCTTACTCACACATCCTAGATATATATCTTTGACTAGAAATAATTGATTGAGCCTACATGAGACCTTTTTTTTAAAGATTTACTTATTATGTATATAGTATTTTCAGTATTCTGTCTGCATGTGTGCCTGCAGGCCAGAAGAGGGCACCAGATCTCATTACAGATGGTTGTGAGCCACTGTGTGGTTGCTGGGAATTGAACTCAGGACCTTTGGAATAGCAGGCAGTGCTCTTAACCACTGAGCCATCTCTCCAGCCCCTGAGACCCTGTTTTTAAAAAGAGGTCTTGTCTGGTCCTTGGTCCCAAGCTTGTTGGGTATGGCTCATTGTCGTTTTAATTCACTGAAGGATCTAGCCAGTTCAGATAAAGTGATTACGTTACAACCAGTCACACCTTCACCTGCTAATTCAGCAGGGCTTTCTTCTTCATTAATCCCTTATTGCTTCCTCAGAGCTGTAAATCCTCCAATATGAAAGGGCAAATAGATGACCTCACCCACAAAAACAAGGTTTATGGTTGTACGACACTCACTAGGAAGGAATGGCAGGGACAGTGGGGTTTAGGCAGCCAGTCTAACTCAGGTATTCACCAAGCCACCAAAAGCTTTAATGGAATTTGAGAACTTGATCATGGTTGTGGCCCGGTAACAACAGCAGAAGTTTTATTCCAAGGTTAGCACTGGGTTTATTACAAATGTCAACAGATGGTACAGAGAGACCTACATGGAGCCAGGAGTAGAGGCACAAGCCTGCAACCCCTAGCACTCTACAGGTTGAAGTCAGAGATTCATGAGTTCCAGGCCAGCCTGGTGACAGTAAGACAGTGTTTGGAAAAACATTAATAAATAAGTAAACAAGCAAGTAAGTAGCAGATAGATAAACAAGTTGTATATACATGCATCCCTAAATACCAACAAGCATAGCCTTAAAATAGCCTCAGCGTTCAGTATGTAGTTTAGAGACAGACAAACCTGGTTTCAATTTCAATTCTTTCACCTAGAGACACTTACAGGACTCCAGGTGGGTATTCTGAGTGTCAGTTTCTAAAGTATAAAACTGTGAAAATAAACAACCTCTGCTTACTAATGATTTCCCACCCTGTGCCTCACTCTGATTTGGAACTGCAGCTAAAGCTGGAATTGAAAGTAATGGGTGTGTCTGGTAAGGCCAGCAGATGGCACCATCTTGTCACTGGAACCTAATTTCATTGAGGAGCACTTGTTTACAGTGTAGGAGCCCCATGCTGACCTCCCAGAGGACCTACCCAGAGAAGTAACACACGTGATTTTGGTCTCCAGGGTTTTGTGATGGAGACAGAATGATAAGAAACCCATGGGATTTAAATAATGGTCTGAGAAAGTATCGATGTTGTATATTAACAAATCAAAAATCCCTTTCGTTAAAATATAGTTGTTTAGTTCATTAAAACAATCTATATTTATGGTATACTCTTTAATAGTTAAGAGAATTTTGTAGGACCCAGCCATGATAAGCTAAATATGAACAGATCACCCAAAGGAAGTTCTTTGCTTCCAACCATTATCACCTGCCAGAGTAGGACTCAGCTATCAATAAATTTAATAGAGGCCTGAGTCTCAGTAGTTTATTGTAGTAGGATTTGGGCATAACATTTGGAGGCTCGTCCCGGATGCCCCAAGCCTACTGGGACTACCACCCATAGAACTTTCAACCGGCTGATAAGTTTTCTATGTTTTGTTTCATGTCTCATGTTTCATGTTTTTCTGTGAGCAGAACCAGGAACCATAAGTGCCTGTAGACAATCTGTGCAAAAAGATCACAGGCAGGGCGCATTCTCAGTTCTGTGGTGAGACACACAGGTAGCGTTCTCAGTTCTGTGTGGAGACACGCGGGTAGCGTTCTCATTTTGATAGAGGGGTGGGTCACACCCATAACACAGCTTGAAGCTGTCGTCTTTGGTTTGGTTTGGCACCATTTTCCTGTTCATTGTCCTGTGTGTCTGTGTGTTGTTGTGTTTTTGTCCTAACTTAGACTGACGCTGACGATATGCGACAGACTCAAATCATGATTTCTTTGACTTTGATATTGGATTTTAGAGATAGGGCTATAAGCATAGGGGTATATTTTCCGAAAAGGGTTAAGACAAATAACCTCTACCTGCCGCCTTAAACATTTCATGAAAAGGAGTCAGCCTTGGCCCCAAGCATGAGGCTGCCGGTTGCGGGGCAGCGTGCTTGTATGGATGGGTGGCTGGGCTATACAGCCTTGTTGTTAAAATGTAGCAAGGCTTCCAGCCACAGTTGTAGGGGGCAGATGTACCCCATAGGATTTCAAACACTGAACAGAGAGAATCTGGGGTTAATTGCTATGGTTTGGAGAGATTAACAATCTTTTCCCCCATGATGCATACCACCCTGCCCCTCCCATGCTGGTAAATGAGTTCCCTCTGCCTGCCCTGGCGGCTGCGTGCCTCAACTTCTGGTCAAACCTGACTAAGGCTTGGCTCCTCCCCCCCCCAACCCCTTCAAGGAGTCTGGCTATAGGTGTTAAGCTGCAGTGGCTGTGTTGTAACACTGTAGCCAAACTTCCCTCCACCAGAGCTGCTTTGGTCATTCAGATCCAATGGGTTATAAATATCTCTCATCATTTAGAGGGGCTGGTTACAAGGTATTATTGGTTAATGTATAAAAAAACTACTGTTGGTCTCAAATGTTACACACTGGTACAAGATTTTGTGTGATGTAAATTTAAAGTCTTTTTGTTATAGTATATGTGTGTTTCTGTTCTTGTTTAAAATATTGTAACCATACAACATATTATACACCACTGAGGAAAACCACAAGAAAGACTTGGATAAGAGTTTTTATGTTGTTTAAAAACGGAGAGAGATTTTGGTATGTTGTCTAAAAAGCAAGAGAGATTTTGGTATGTCATCTGGAAAGTGAGAAAAAAAAGTAGGAGATTAAAAATATAAAGAAAAAAATAAAGATATATAAAAATTTATAAAAGATCAAAAGGGATGTAAACTATGTTTGCTGTGGTTTCTCATACCTGCAAATACTGAATATGCTTGTTTTGTTAAAAAGTTTGTCTATGTAAGTTTTCTTGCAAGCATGGAGCTAAGACAGAAATGGTCTGGCTATTTTGCTGTCTCTGCTACCCATCACTGCTGTGGCCACATTTACAGGCCTGACTTCAAAAATTTATCACTGAGCTCTGGTTACTGAATTTGGGTTAACAGAAATTCAGATGACTTTTTGGTATAGATAATGTTAAGACTGCTATATGCCGTTTTTTTTTTTTAAATTAAAAAGCTGGCTCTAGAATTATGTCTCTTCCTTTGTTAGACCCACTTTTTTTTTTTTACTTAACATCTATACATGGGTAATTTCAAAAAAAACATAAAGCATAATTCCATTTTAAATTTGGATTGCCATTTTGCTAGAGTTAAAAAAAAGATGGATGCCACATGATTTCACCGCCATCTTGATTAAAGGTGACCACGTGGAGTGGGCCTAACAAATCTCCAAGATAGTTTGGATTGGGATACACAGCATAGGCAAAACTGTAGTTGTAAAATAACAACGGAAAAAATTCTGTAATGGGAGGATCACTGTAACATAAAAAAACTATATGAAAAGGTAAAATATTAACTAATGGTTTAAAATATATTTCCTTGTTTAAGGTCTATTCAGGCTTAAAAATGTATGTAGTCTCCTTGTCTTTGCTAACTTTGTTGTGTTTAAGCCATTTGGATAAACTGAGTCATAGATTTTTGTATTGATACTAAGAGGTTTGGACCTCCTCTTCTGGGGAAATAATGTTGTTTCTATGTCAATCGCTCTGGGGTAATTAGAGATTCAATGGCCTTGTTAATGATAGAGAACAGAACACTCACAGGGAAGCTGGATGAAAACTTGCTCATCTGGTCTCCTTGTTAACAACCTTACTTTCAGCTCTAACAGGCCCCTAATCATCTTGCTTCTTCTTATCACCAGACTGATGGCTTTTGTTCAAGAACGGGTCAATACTGTTCGACTGATGGTATTGAGGTTCCAGTATCACCTCCTGGACAGACAGGGCTCATGATTGAGTCCTGTCATCGTTACTTGTGAGGGGGGAAAATGTAGAGCCCAGGGCAACCTTCCCAGGACAACTTGATATACATCTGGCAAGATGTGTTCTATAGATCAGCAGGAAGGTAGACCAGAGTCTCAGTTTGCCCTTTGGCAATGCTAGCTCTTAGATGTTCTCCTATTCCCATTTTACCTTGGGACCTGTTCCTTGCCTTTGTAGGAGATAGCATTAACAGCTAGATATAAACTTGTTCTGTGTTTACCCTCGAAATGACTAATTCAGTTTCTTTATTAGCTTTAATTCAAAATCATTACAGAGTGTGGAATTCTAATATTGTGAAAGCTGATAACTTATTATACACTGTTAGAAAATACAAGTTAGTCAGTCATCCTTAAAGTACTGATATAATTAGTTACAGAAATAAGCATTATTTAGTTCCCTATATATGTTTTTAAAGTCAAACTTAAAACAAATAAAGAAACAAAGTTTGTCTAATCAGAAATAGCTAGGCAGCCCTCATGCTTTAGAGATCTACAAAATATGGCATTTAAAATAATAATTAAAAAGCTTATTATATTAGACAGAGACTCCAAGATCCTAGCAGTAACCCAAGATCTCCAAAAAAGATTATGAGACACCATGAAGTCTCCACCTGGATTACGATGACACTGACCACTGGGCAAGATGCCCCAGTGCAACACCTGCTGCCAGGACCTGGTCCAGACTGTGGAAAAACAGCAGGACACTGGAGAATTGATTGCACCACTTTTGCTTAGACAAAATAAGGTCAGTCTTTTCCATGTCTCTCTTCCACAAAAAAAGAAAAATTCACCTTATGGGCCTGGCTTAGACAGTGAGACTGCTGTTCTGGATACTTCTGCCTCCAATGGTATGGAGACCTGGGTATGACTAACTGTATATGGACTCTGATCCCTGTCATTTGTAATAGATTTGAAATCTATTTGGTTTGTATTCAGACATACTTTATTTATCATTCTGAGATCTCTGATAGTATTAATGGCTAGAGCAGTTATAATGTCAGTTTAACAGCAAAAGGTATCCAGATTCTTCCACAAAGCTATAGCCAACTTGTTAGCTCATTCAAAAGCTACAATACATGGTTCTCTGGACAGCAGAAAAATATACATGCTTCTAAACAAAATCTGTAGTTTTTGCTAGGACTCAAAGGTCTGAGTCTATTCCTTCTGTTTACAGATACCTGTTATCTGCTCTTTTTCCAAATTTTAATTTCTGTTCCTAATTTAAACATCTCAGTAGGCTTCTATTATGTCCGGTGTGAGTGGGAAGAAGACACGAGACGCCAACGAATCCACTTAGGAATTTATTAGAGGAGGACAGTGCTCACAGGCCTGACGAAACGTGTAGGGGGTGCGGGGGGAGGGGGAGAGCACAAAGATGGTGTGTCCAGCTTTTAAAGGCTGCCTAGCACATGCCCACAGGGGGAAGACGTGACTAAGTCAGACGCTGATGATGGGTGACCCTATGCCTTGCACATGCGCACAGGGGGCTTGCGTACAACAGACGCTGGTGACGCAGATGGCGGGGGACCCAAGCATGCACACAAGGGCTTAAGTTGAGTCCTACATGGAGGTAACCACGCATGCGTGCATGTGGGTCATGTGGGCCCTTTGTTCCCAAGGGTCTGCCCACATGTGCCTGCCTTCAGAACCCAGAAGTGTAGCCTTACGGGTGGTTGAATAATTACAGCTTCCACTTGGCTGTCAGATGCATCTAAGCATCAGTTGCTGACTACAACCTGTTCTGAATGGTGGCAAGCCCTGGAATAATATATAACATTCCCTGTCCCTTCAACGAAGTCTGATGAGTGCCCCATTGCCTAAATGGCCCTCCCACCTTTGGCTAGCCTTTCAACCTACTTGGGCCCATATAACAATGCCCCAATGCCAGCTTGAAGTAGTTGTGGAAAGGATTACACTGTCCCATGCCCCCTGCCCAAAATAGGTTAAAAGGCTAAGACAAGGGAAAACTCCCTGGCATGGGGGAAAAGATAAACTACCTATAGTGCCTGTTGATATACTAAAAAAATAGGTCCAGAGCTGTCAATAGATTTATTAACTTAAATAGTTATATACCTCCTTAAAACCAGGGGCAAGCAGGACCCGAGATTGGGTTCTGTCATTGGTGCTTGTGAAGGGGGAAATGTAGAAGCTAGCTATAATAAGCTAAATATGAACAGATCACCCAAAGAAAGTTCATTATGGGGGCTGGAGAGATGGCTCAGTGGTTAAGAGCACTGTCTGCTCTTCCAAAGGTCCTGAGTTCAATTCCCAGCAATTGCATGGTGGCTCACAACCATCAGTAATGAGATCTGGTGCATATATGCGGGCAGAATACTGTATACATAAATAAATAAATCTTTTTTAAAAAGTTCTTTACTTCCAACCATGAGTCTCAGTAGTTTACCCTGAAGCAACACCTGGTTATAGGAAGAACCACAAGCTGAGATTACCCAAGCACCACCCAAGAACAGACCACCCAAAGTAAATGCCTAACATTCCAACTGCTGTAGATAAGCCCACCTGCCAGCACACACTCACAAAGACACCCCTAGACATATGTCAGCCAATCAGGGTTCCTAAACCTCAGAAGCCCCTCACCCCCACCTTTACTACTATAAAAACTCAATTCTAACTGAGCTCTGAGCTCTCCGTTTATTCCAATACGTTGGACATGTGGAGAGACCGAGTTTACAAACTTACATAAAATAAAGGCTCTTTGCTTTTACATACGGGACTCTGTCTCCTTGTTGGCTTTTTGGAGGACTTTGTGGATTTGGACATAACAAATTTTAGATAAAAAAAATTCTGTTCTACCTCCAAACCTCACTCAAGCTCAGTAGCTCTCCCTAAAGATCATCCATTTGCCCAGCCAAAGAGCATGAACAGATAAAAACTGATAGAACCTCTCTGAAATTGTTTGGAAACATGCTATTAATATTGGTTTATATTTTGATTTTTCCATACATAGCAGATTATTCATTTTCAGTACAGACCATTTTATTATTAATTATTAGAAGCAGAGAAAATAATTTTATAATGATTACACATACTAACCAAATGTTTTTATAATCAACACTATACTGTGCTTATTTTGTTACATGAACAGCCATTGGTTTATCATTTTGTCCATTTTTCAGTACACCTTAGTTTTTAGTACATTTAAAAGGGGTCTGCAGACATCAATACATTTCTGCCTAAATACTTCAACATGAAAAAAACAGAGTTCAGTGTTGGTAAGTTTCTCCCATGAAGCACAGATTTTAAGGGGGACACTACTTGACTTTCCACAGACATAAGCATATATAACCAAGTGTCAATTCAAATGTAAATCAGTACTCTCATGCAGAAAGTATCATCCAATCCCTTCCCAGTCAATTACATAGGCATACATTATTTTCTTTCCATCTTTTAAAATACTAACGTATTATAGAATAAGGCATAAATGTTTGAGGTTATTCTCTTTCTCTCTTTCTCTTTCTCTTTTGGGGGTAGAGTTCAAGACAGGGTTTCTATGTGTCACCCTAGCTATCCTGGAACTTGTTCTGTAGCCCTGTCTGGCCTTCAACTCATAAAGAGCTGCCTGCCTCTGCCTCCAGAGTTCTGGGGTTAAAGGCATGAGTCACCCCGCCTCACTGATGTTATTCTCTTAAGAGAACTATTCATTTGATTAATGATTTCCCAATTGGTAACCATTTAGAATGCATTTAGGATTTTACAATCAGCATATTTTTGTATCTGTCTTTATTTGTATTTTTAAATAAGATAAATTCTTTTCTCTCTCTAATATATTCATATTAAAATTTTGAACACAAGGTGTCTGTGTAGTTCATAGCAGCTCTGCCTTGAGCATCTTGCCTTAGCCTCCCAAGTGTTGACATTCCAGGTATGAGCTTTCAAAATGAAGTTGTTGGTAGGTATAGCCAAATTGCCTTCCAAGGAAGTTCAGTACTTTGTCCTCTGATTTGAAGAAGCACCTGCTTCTTCATACATCAGGGAAATGTTAGGAAACTTAGATTCAACAAATGTTTAGTCCTGCACTTGTTCTTCCTGTGCTGTAAGGTGTATTAGCGACTTAGTGTAGAAACTCACCGGCAGGGAGCTTACCATACACAGTGGAAAGATAGGCAACTGGAAAGCAGACTATGAAATGACTAGTGCTGAAAGGAAGGTACAGAGTTCTTCTGTCGTTCAGAGGAGGGACTGGGTCCTGGAAAGGGTGGAGATGGGAAATATGCCAAAGGGGCTTGTTCACATTCCTTTTGTGGGTGTCTCTGTCATTAGCATGGTATAGGAAATAAATAATTGCCTTGTCATTTGATGGTAATTAATGGATTGATATTGGTTTAATAACTCATGATCTTCTGATTGTTGTGGGACATTTTTATCACACTGTGTGAAGATGTGTCTCTGTCCTTCCTCACCTGCCAAAGGCACCTCTGATAGGTTTAAGAAAGAACTGCACAGCCAATAGCTAGACAGGAAAGGTTAGACAGACCGTCTGAACAAAGGCAAAAATTCTGGGAAGAATTTGAAGTGCAGGGAATTCACCATTGAGACAAAGAACAAGTTGGATATATAATAATGAGGAGAGGTAATGAGCCACGGAGCAGAATGGCAGAATGAAGATTAATATGAATGGATTAATTAAGTTATAAGAGCTAGTTAGGAACAAGCATAAGCTAAGGCCAAGCTTTCATAATTAGTAAAAAGTCTCAGTGTCATTATCCAGAAGCTGGTAGTCCAAAGAAAGACTAGCTAATCTGATCTCTTGATTTCCCTTCAATTATCATGCCTCTTCCATTTTTTGGAGTTTTATTTTCAGTCTAATATCAGGTAGAGTCAACAACACCTTACAATATGGGTATGATTGAGAAAGGAGTTAGGATTCTTTCTCCTCCTCCTCATCTTTCTCCTCCTTCAACTTCTTGTTTTGTTTGAGACAATCCTAGCTTTCCAGGAATTTGCTATGTAGTTCAGATTGGCCTCAAATTCTGAGATCTTCCTGTGTCTTCCTCCCAAGTGCTCAGATTAAAGATGTGTGTTACTATGCCTGCCCAGGTAGTTCTTTCTTTTTTTTTTAAAGATTTATTTATTTATTAAGTATACAGTGGTCTGCCTGCATATGTCCCTGCAGGCCAGAAGAGGGCACCATATTTTATTTTATTTTATTTTATTATTTTTTTCATGTTGCTTTTTTTTATTTATTTATTTTTCCATACATTGTTTTGTTTTATTTTTTCCATTCAAGAACATAATTAAAGAAATAAATTTTTTTTCCTTTCTTCCCCTTCTCCCGGTCCCCTCCCACTACCCCCCCACCCCTCCTCCCTCCCCCTTCTTCCTTGAAAGAGGGCATGGTGCCCTGCCCTGTTAGAAGTCCAAGGCCCAC